>BQNB010001446.1:39313-71368 GCA_026074375.1 Tanacetum coccineum
CCCTATTGATTCTTTGGATATATGTTATGATAGAGCTCAGGATGACCAGGATGAACCTGATGATCTTGATCAAGAACGTGACCCTCTCCTCACATGGAGAGGGTGTTGGTTACCATTTGCATAATTTGTGTGTGTGTGTAATCTTCCACCTCTTTATTTCTCTCTAATAATCTTTCACTTTCCTTATCTCTTTTCTATCTTTGTTTGCTTATTGGTGTAGCTTATTATGTTGTGTATGGATTAAGCATTTGGGATAACATATTAGCATGCACCTCATGTTGCTTTAGGTAGGCATACAACTGATCACAGTTTGACTCTTTCAAACCTCTGTTAAGTTTTACTTCAGTTATGAATCTACTCCACTCAGGCAACATGTTGTTCACAAACTTTGAGTTAAGCTGCATCCTGGACATGGTCATCTTGATGTTTCTCATGTCATTAATAAGCTTCGTAAACCTAACGTAGTATCCTTGAATGGTTTCTCCTTTGATTTAACGGAAGTGTTCAAATTCATCGTATAACTGAGATTCCCTGTCATCCTTTGTTAACTCAGAACCTTCCAGAATCATCTTCACGTTTTCCCAAATGTCTTTGGCGTCAGTATAGTGATTGATGAGTGAGTAGATGTCCTTTGGTATACCCTGAAGTAGGATATTGGTTGCACGAATGTCAGCTTTATACCTTTCTTTTTCTTCAGCTGAAAGGTCGTTAAGGACTCTAGCACGTACTGGACCTTGTTGAACTGCACCCTCAGTTCCTCCAGTAATAACATCTGAAACCGTTCCCATCTGAAATGGTCCTTCTTTAATGGACTTCATAATATTCTCTCCATTATCCTTTCCTAGACAGTACAGACGAATACGTTGTTGCCAAGATTCAAAGTCTGTTCTGTCAAGCATTGGTGGGCGTGTATCAGAACCTGCACACTGGATGTCTTCTTGCATTCTAGACATCTTGTATTATTATGATATGATATGTTTTGATCGATCAATGATTAGTGAGTGTACGTTAAAAGTGGTGAGGTTAATGTATTCGTGTTTTGTTTTAGTGATATTGAATCCCGAGTTTGAAGTATTTCAAATTTTGAAGACAGAAGCTCAACTCGCCGCCAAAGGCTATCAAACCGCTGCAAAGAAGTAAGCAACCCGCCGGTGGAATTTTAAGGCAACTCGCCGAACACAACTCGCTGCCAAGCAACCCGCCGCGAAGAGTTAATCAACCCGCCGCGAAGAATATTTTGATCAAACCGCCGTAGAGTTTTCAAACCGCCAGAGTTTCCTTAAGGAATTAGTTATTTAAAATATTCAACCCGCTGATAACCTGTTCAAACCGCTGTTAAGCAAACCGCTGCGTATTAACAACTCGCCTCTTTGAGCAACTCGCCGCCTATTCAACCCGCCGGTAAGCAAACCGCTGCTTAGTAACAACTCGCCGCTTTAGCAACTCGCCACTTAAGCAACCCGCCGTGTGTCAGAGGGTTGGTAACCTACTCAATAAAATACTATTTTTCACCAAACCGCCGTGAAGAAATTCTGGCAACTCTCCACGAAGAACAACGACGTTTTTCACACAAAATCACCTATAAATCACCCTTTTGAACGATTTTGCTTGATTTCGTTTGCACAACACAATACCACAAGGTAATAGCAACTAGAAACACCCAAACTTCATCATTACAAACAACAAAATTCGGAGATCTTTTAAAAACGAGCTAAAACTTTCTATGGCACACTTTTCGAGCTAAATCAAGCAAAAATTCGCACATACACACGATCTAATCATCCCATAAGCTCTGATACCAATTGTGGTATATCCTATATCATAACACGGGTTCGATTCTTGGATCGGGCTAGTTTTTAGAGAGAGAAACACTAGAGAGAGAATGTCTAGAGAGAGAAAGTGTTTTCTTTTGTAAAATGAATTATGACTAGCTTGTCTCTTCCAAAGTTGGAAGAGACTATATATAGTACTTACAATATACCGGGTATTTGAACCCGACTTAAAACCGAAAAACGTACTATTAACTATTAAACTACGAGCTATATAAAACAGTAAAATACACGGGGTGACCGAGTCTTTTTCTAATACCTAACAATCTCCCCCTAAGGGAGGTCACCCTGAAAATGCCAAACTTTATTACTTCCGTCATTAGCTCGTGGACATTTAATATCTTGAATGTTTGGTGTAGAGATCTTTTGATTTATCTTACACATGTCTTTGACTGTGATCTTGAGCTTTCTTGAGATCATTGCCCAAACATAATCTTACATCATCTTGTAATGGTTCGCCATCTTGTGCACTTGTGAATGAATACTTGACATCAGAGTTTGCGGAAGCTTTGACACCTTTATGAGGTCTTTCATAACATCATAACAAGTGTAGGTCGTGTCTGAGCATTAGGTTATTTACTTGACATCTCAGGAACTGGGAATTTCCATCTCCATCTTTTTGACGCAACAAGAAGTCTGAGATCTAGAAGTTGGCATGGAGACACAGTTAGAAGAGAGTGGTATAATTGTGAAAAGTTTTGAAATTGCGAGGATTGAAACCTTGAGAAACTGTGTGTGATAAGACAAACGAGTCATTGCAAAATCATCATAAAATCTTTACTTAATTTTTACGTCACGAGAACGGTACCAAATTTTGACGTGCAAAATAAATAAACTATTAATAAATTTAATAAGGTAGATCCTCAAAAGGACAAAATAAATATATTTTAATGGAGGAGTTGGATAAAATATCAAAAAAAACGAACTCTATGGATTTCGTTTTACATTAAATAAACGTCTCATTTCTATATAACCTAGAACTAAAAAAAGGTAACTAAGTTCACCGAATGGACTTACGAATAATATTGTGAATATTTATATTTTTAAGCCTATCAGAAAATATTACTTCCATACTTACAGTGAAATAGGTAAAAGAAAACCAGAGATGCAGATTATGGACGAAAGGTTTATAAAGCAAAGAACTGTTATCTTGAAAACGGAGAGTCAGGACAATACCATTCACACCACGCGATAGACGTTTAGAGTAGCGACAACGCACTTTGACCACTTATGCATCAAACTCTGAAAACCAACTTTTTTGAAACGTAGATAACTAAATTGAGACATTGAATCTAAATTGAACATTAATTGGACTAGGTCGTGTACGGACGTTGTTGTATTTTCCTGTTTGATCTTGATCTTGCTTGTCACCTTTGCTTAAGGTGAGTTCTCATAGACCTACTTTTTAAATATTTTCCGTTAGGGGAAAATAATACTTAAATCTGTTTTGAACTTGTTTTCGTACTGTGTAAAACTTGATTGATTTTTTTGGGACAATGCTATGTGCCTATGACTGATATGTCTATGACATGAGATTGGTATAATATGTTATGTGAATCTTAGATAGCATGGATTTGCTATGTGGTGTGTGGATCTTTATAGCATGGACTTGCTATAGTTGGTGACGCTATGTGAACTTTCGCCCTATATATAGCTCCAGCTGGTAGGCTTTAGGTGCGTGTGACTTGAGAGTTGAGAACCTTGCTTGGCAATGGTGTTTATATTGATGTGGATTTGATAGCATGGAGTTGCTATGTTTAGAATGGAATGTGTTGCATGTATTCATTGTCATATTGCACAATTGTCCACTACTTAAAATATTGGCACAACAACTAGGTTTCTTCAAACCTATGAGCTCACCAACTTTATGTTGACCTTTTCGAGTATCATTTTCAGGTGTTGTTAATGATCAGTGAAGTCAAGTGCGAACTTTAGCAGACCATAAGAGAATCTTGTATGGATCATGTTTTAAGAGACCTTGTATTGACTCTCTATTTTGAACTTAAGCATTTTGGGATTTGTTATCTTGAGACTAGCATCATCCCTGCGAGGGAAATTTGCTTGTAAGCATTGAGACTATGTGATGTGTTCCTTATGTATCTTCACTCAAGTTCTACTTGTGGTCGGAGAATGTCACGACACTTGTTTTGAATGCATTTTAGTATTTCTCTATCTTGTATCTTGTGTTGTGATTATCAATTCTCTGTCACGCCTCATGTTTTCGCCATTGTCGGGGTGTGACACATCCTATTTCTAAGTTCAATCAATTCTTCTTTACTAGGACTAAGATAGTCAATTGACTTATTTGAATCATACTCACTATCATCATCACTATCAAACTCACTATCAGTAGTACTAGTGCTAGCTTCAACACCCTCTGTTGCATCTTGACTAACCTTCTCTTTGCCCTTGTCTGTAGTACTAGTCCTAGCTTCAACACCCTCTGTTGCATCTTTGCCCTTGTCTGTTTTTTGTGGATGCTGAGAAGACCCATCCTGTTGTTTAACCTCCATCTCAGCCCAATCAACCATCTCATCCATGTAAAAGTCATTACAATACCTCTTTTTTAGAAGGGCCTATTGTCTTAGAAACACAAACATCCATCTCAGTTTTAATAGCTTGACTTAAATACTCTGAAAGATCCATATCTAAGTGATCAAGATAAAGTTCAAGCCTACCAAATGTCTCTTCAACATCAAACATGTAAGATAACTCCCTATCGCTACTAACCCTAACTAAAGCCGTTTCCAACTCTATATTTGGTACTTGGTAATACAAACCTTGAAAGTAGTTTCCACATTTTTCTTCTAAATATTCAGCAAACTTTTCGTTTAGAACAGCCATATTAAGGATGACACCATTAACATAGCTTAGAGATAAATGGGAAAAATAACCATTATTATGAACATCAAAACAATGCAGGTCGGTCCCAGGAATCATTTTGTTAGATAATTGGAAAAAAATTGGGTTTATAAACATAAATCAACGATTAAAAAACGAATTACAAAATTAAAATGGAACGGTCAATCATTGTTACATACCTGATGACATAAATTAGGGTTCGTGTAGGATTTGTGAATTTGGGATTGTGTGAATTAGGGTTCGTGTAGGATTAAGGATTGTCCAAAATTGGATTATGTGAATTAGGGTATCGTGTGTTTTAGGTGATATGAATTAGGGGTTATGTAAATTGTTACATACTTAGGACTTTGTTTATTGGCAAAACGAACCCCCCCCCCCCAATGTGTAAAACGGGAAATTAAAAAAGGATAACGGGAAAAAGTTTATTAATATAGTGTCACATCAAATTACTTCGGTTAGAGTGCTACAATAGAAAGATTAGGAAAAGATTTGTATTCTTTAGGAAAATTAATACATTGATGCTTACAAAAGGAAAATGTGGAAACTTTGATGTTTTTTTAGACCATTTGCCCAACAATTATTCAGCTGATTATTGGTTTTCGTTACATTAGGAGCGAATGTAAACATTATCTGATGCAATGCGCTTGTTAGTTGTTAGGCTAGAGGCAGTGGTCACCACTCCTCACCTTCCACTTCACTATCATCTCATCTCCTACAATATTGCCCTTTATATGCGTTCGGAGAAGCAAACCACTCCCTATATAATTAAGGCTTCCTAACATTTCTGGAAACCCATCATTTTTTTCGTGAAACACGTATAGTTTTTTAACATCAGTAATAGTAGGTTTTCGCAAAAACTATGCTCCTAAAAATTTCAAGAGATATACGAGCATGCTTGCTTCGCCATCTCATCTCCTACAATTCTTGCCCTTTAATAGTGCTGTATCGGAGATAAGCAAAACCTACTCCAATATATAATTAAGGGCGTCCTGAAACATGTCGTGGAAAAACCCATCATCTGTTTGGCGTGTAACACGTATAGTTTGTTTTAACATCTAGTTGTAGTAGGTCTTCTGCTCAAAAACTATGCTCACTAAAAATTCAAGAGATATTACGACGCATGCTTGTCGCCCACGTTAGCAATAATCTCATTTACAAATAATAATCAAGGGCGTCAGGAACGGTACCGTATACCAATTAATGAATTGCGGAGGTGCACTTCATAAGTGGGGAAATGCCTTCTCTTACGGTTAGTCAATATTATCACCAAAATATGCAGAATGAATAATTACTTCTTCAACTATCCTTGTGAATAGCTCTCGACTCATTTGGAACCTCTTTCGGAAACGATATTCATCGTACATCGGATTCATACTAAAACAGGCGGTGACTAAACGATCATGAGCACCATCTCAACTCACGATGATTCTTGTCGGTCGAGCATCTTGTCTTCTATTCTTAATAAACGATACCACTCCACTAAAAAAGTTCAAGTCCTTGGTTGTGTATATATTAAGCAAGATTATGTTTAAAGTAGTGTATAAAAAAGGGAGTTGATTGGCACACTCTTATTTTTTATCCATACACTCAAATGTATAAACTGGCAAAGCATTATTCAATAAATGTACAACTGGTTAAATTTTAGAATAGAGTGTATGGATCAAAAATAAGAGTGTGTAAATCATTAGTCATAAAAAAAATGATGAGATAAGGTTATTGGTAATTGTAATGGTAAAATTTAATTATTTTATATAACATATAAAAGTGGCCGTTTGATAAAGGAAGGCACTTTTGCACAAAAACCTAATGAAAAAAACCACCCTCACATTTCATATATTCTCTCCGTCTCATAATTATTGTCCCCCGACAAAAAACACACAGTTTAATAAAAGTGCATTTATTACTTTCTCTCTTTTACTTTTTGACAGAATGACAATTTTACCCTTAGCTAATTAATTAAAGTCTTTTTTAAAGTTTGTAATAATAATTTCAAACAAGGATAATATAGTAAACTTGATCAAACTTCCCTATCTATTTTTAGTAGTAGACAATTAAATTGAGACGTCTCAAAAAGGAAACATGGACAATAAAAATGAGACGAAGAGAGTATTTTTTTTTTTTCCTCTTGTGTCACGCGTTAGCACCTCACGAATTCACCCTCCAATATCTCCTAAGTTGTGCCTGGGTTCGTTTGCAATCTGTATGAGTTGCTTTCAAAGAGACTTGTCATCAATAATTTGCCAGTTAATTGGTTGGACCATGAAGCCCTACTTTGATACTGGCCGGTTTGTCATTTATTTCATTTTTCTCGAATTTTCGTTTGTTTGTACGCGATACACACACACATCAATACTCTATTCAGTGATCATTCTCAAAACAATGAACAGTTTTTGTTTAAATGAAGTAAGGTCTACATTTTTTAACATCATGTTATAACTTTAAATTATACACATCACTCTCAGACAGTTCAGCTGACGCGGCATGCGTTCACTGTTAACATATTTTTTATTTTTAGTCTGGTGTTCGTCTAACTGCACAGTATGGACATTGGTGTTAGCAGATATCCTATTTCAAAATACTCTATAATTGTGGCTTAACCTATTTAATGCATTAGTATATTTGTACATTTTATATTGTTGATTTATATCGGTAATATTAAGAGTAATTATATAATATTTAGTTACCATAATGAAACTCTATAAAATATTGTACTATCTTGACGAGAGATCCAAATTCCTTATATAATAATGTCTAGGTAATGTATTATGAAAATTATTTCATAATCATTACTTAATTAAGACTGCTTGACCTCTAGAGGATTATTCATCTCATAAAAAACATCAAACATTACGATCCATCACTAAGAAGAGAGGATTAAGTAGAAGAGAGGATTAAGTAGAAGATCTCCATCCTACCGATGTTTTTCGTTCATGGTGATCTCATCTTTCGCATCGAGTAAGTCTAATGGTATGCTTAATGTTATTTGATTGTTCATATTATGATTATATGTTTCTTAGGATAACTTAATCAATATGTGACATCCGAGCATGGTTTATCAATCATAATATGTAACGATATTAGTATTAATGATATATGATATTATGACATCATTTATGATATTATGGCCATCACTTACGAACTCTGTGTATGAGAAATCAAATATTATAATTTGTATTCTTTTTTTAAATCTTGACTAAAAGGAGTTAATGTTTTTTCCTTTTTAACTATAAAAAATAATATTAAATAAACGTGTAAACTTTTTATATAATACATGGCATGATTATTCTGATTTAAATAATGTTGAATACAATCTAAAATATTTTTATATAATACATGGTATGATAATTAAGTTTTACTATTATGCCATTTCTTGTACTAACTTTTATTATGAGACGTGACACTTATTTTGTTACACTTTAAGCCAATATTAAATTTTATGGATTGACCTAAGTTTTCTTATGGATGTAATACATTTGACCATCACGTTTGGTTCAAAACAAAGAATCTCAATCTTGTCATAATTTGTGGACAATTTAATCGAGAGTATTCTACAGTATGTTTTAGAAAGAAACATTACATGACTGCTAACTTGTTTATAAGTTTTGAACAATGAGTTTTGTAGTGTTTTTTCTTTCATAATGATTTAATTAGTAAAAGGCATTATTTGACATGTTTGTAATATATTTTAACATGTCTTGTGACTACTTGATTGTTAAAACTAGTTGTCATGCCCAAAGGAAGGCTACTGGTTAAAACAGTTAAGTGAATGAATGGTCATACTTATGACTACCTAATTGTCAAAGTTAGTGTTGGCCCAAAGGAAAACACTTAATCAAAACAATTATGTGAATTAAAGTCATATTAAGTTACATGTTCGTGTTTTACTGCTATCTCACATGTATGATAATATATGTTTCAATTCTAAAGCAGTGATAACTATAGTTGCATCTAAATTTGTATGTAATTATGCTATAGTCTATCTTTATTTTGAGTTTGTGACATTAGTTTGGTCACATTATAACTTATAAATAAATAAAACTAATTTGAACATTTATGTTCAGAGGAAAAAATAGTTTTTTCTTGATTAGAAGTAATAAGAGTGTATTCTTTCATAATGTTTAATTGAATAGGGTATACATGTTTTCATTATTTTGTTTACATGTGTTATGACTACTTCATTACGTTTTGATGAGTTTATGTTATGTGTTAAACCCAAATGATGACCATAATTTTAATTATTAAGCGGTATTTGCAAATTATATACTTAGTTAACTAATATTTTTGCCCAAATGTAATTATTTGTTAATTAAGTTTGCATGATTTAATACAGAAGTTATTAGTGTGTTGTTAATGGAACCAAAGAGAAGTTGACAATTACACCAAACTTCTTATGTGAATCTAATTTTGTGTTGTGGTTAGATTTCAATAACTAGCATTTTTCCTATGGTTAGTTATACTTTTATGTTAATAATTTGATATATGCAAATTAAATAAATACTTAGCAAATATTTCTGCCCAAACGTGATGTATTTTGTTGATTGATTTTGCATTATTAAATGTAGAAGTTATTAATGGGTTGTTAACGGAACCAACAAGAAGTTAACAATTTCATCAAACTTTTTTTGTGAATCTAATTTTATGGTGTGGTTAGATTCCAATAACTAACATTTTCCTTATGGTTAGTTATACTTTTGTATTAATAATTTGATATAGTTCTCATTTTGAATAGTCCCTTATGTACACAAGTACAAGTCATTTGCTTAGATATCCATTTATAAGTTCTTGTAACCACTAAATATTTAAAACATGTTTAAAATGGTAAACTAATGTTTACTATGGTCATAAAGAATTTCAACATGCATTATGATACGATCATCTCATACCTCCTATAATTGATGAAATTACACATCAGTGAGGATTAATGAGGATTACAGAAAGATCGGATTACATGTTTATATGATAAAGTTTAATTTTATAAACTCGATAATAACACATGAAAGTACATTTTTAAATAAATTTCTCATCATTAAGGTCTACATTTTTATTGTGTTTGTAACCTTTTATGTGATCTTGAAATTAAATGGATAAGGTAATCTCTTATGTATTTCATTATGACATTTTTCCTTATTAAGTTTGTTGACGTTTTTTTTACATCAACTATACTAATAAGTAAAAGGAAAAATATGAAATAAAAAATTATGATTATCACTGTCCATAAAGATGAGATCTTTATTTTGTATGTGTAGACCAATTAAGTAAAGACACATCTAATGATCTTAAAATATTTCTATAATGAAACAATGTCTTAGAAAATGTTTTATGTTCAAAAGTTTTTTGAAAAGATTTTTCACAAATGTTAAAAGTGTGTGTTAAGTGAATAACAAGGATTCTAATGACTTATTTAGAAGGTTATGAATCATTAGTGAGAATGAGTTCTATGTTGAAACCAAAATAATTTTATTATATATTGAGAGTTTAGTTTCATAATTTTATTCTATAACCTTATTTGTTATGCTAAATTTGACACTTAATTTATTAGTTCAATTTTAAGTGTTTTGAATTTTAAATTATTCATTCTCATATTATTTGTGTGTGGTTTATTAGTTTAAAACCTTCATGAATTCATATAGCAATTATTCTTCTATTCTTAGTTAATGAATATGCTAAAAAAATGTAACATAGTGAAAGTAGAGGAAGAAATATTACTCTATACTTTTGAAATTAGTGACATTTTTTGAGAAGTTTTTTTTTCTTTTTTTAATTATTTTAACAAGTAAAAACACTCTTATAAAGATGTGTATATTTTCATGAATGACATTGAAAATAATAACTTATTTTTTTCTTCATTTTTTTTGTTTTGTTAATATTGATGATTATAGAGTGTACTTGATGAGAATCTCTTATGTATTAAGGCCGAGTTTTATTAAAGGTAAATAAACCATTGAGATAAGATATTGGGTCAATTAGAGGGTGAAAGTGTATTATGATAAACACGTTATATTAATTGTCCCAATCTATATGTCATATGTTGGGGGATGAAGTTGTAAAATCACTTAAGTAAGCCTTAACCAACTTAATTAAATGGTATTACATAAAGGCAATTGTACATTTATAAATATGTGTGATTTAGTATCAAACATTACCTATGAACCAAAATATTTAAAGAAACCCCTGATAACGTAACGAAAATATCCAATTATCTTTATTTATGGTCTATTAGTTGGGACTAACAAAGTAACTAGTTTAATGGTTACTAATTTCTAAGCCTATTAAACTATTGTCTTATTTAAAGATATTGAATCATTGACTATTAGTTTATAAATCGCCTTACATGTTATAAGTAATGGCAAAATCAGTGAGAGTATGTGGTTTAAGAAGAATTAGTAAATGATTCTACTTTCAAGGTACATGCAAATGTATTTAAGAACTTGAAATAGTCATTTCATCTCATGACGATAAATCACCACATATATTAATAATCTCATAATGTTTTAACTGATTAGCCATTTTGTAATTCCTATTTTCTTTTAATAATACCATTATTTAGGACAAGTTAACTTATTGGCGTAAAGTCATAATTTATAAGTTATTTAGTTTTATTCAATTGATGTTAGTTACTTACTGGTTGTCTAAGTACTCATAACCCATTATAAAGCACGTTGGTCTACTAATGTAAACCCAAAAGAAACATCGAATAATAGTATTATATCTTGTCACATGATGTTGCAATAAAAAGATTGTCTTTATAATAAAACATTTTTATTTTATCAATATGTCATAAGTCATTACTATAATACTTCATCATGTTTAAAAACTATATTATGGACTTTATTATTATATTTATATTATGGACTTTATTATTATATTCCTCAACTGTAACTTGCATAAGATATCTAACCATAAAGTAGGTTAGAGACAAGTATTAGATGAGATATAAACAGAAAACAATCAATTCGATGTCTATATTATGGTTGTTTGAAAATGATATATGAAAATTTTATGATTATATGTATTATTAAATTGATTGACATATATATCTTAAGATCAGTGGGAGCAAATCGGTTATCACTGTATTATGTGGTAAGATAATTCTACAACTTAATTGTATATATGTTAGTACTGCTGAAGTACACATTAGTACTGCTGGAGGAACTGCTACTTACTCAAGGAGAAGTGCAGAGAAAAGAAAAGATAAGGGTAAAGGTATAATGACAGATGAAGAGCCCAAGAAGAAATCCAAGAAGGAGCTTGAGCAAGAAAGATTAAGTTATGCTGAAGCACTCAGGCTTGAAGAGCAAATGAATGAGGAGCAAAGAGCTCAAATTGCTAGAGATGCAGAGATTGCAAGACAATGGGAAGAAGAGGAAAAGAAAAAAGCTATGGATGAAGCTAAGACTACTAAAGAGATTGATTGGAATGATCCTTCTGTCATTAGATATCATTCTCTTAAGATGAAGCCTAAGTCAATTGCCCAAGCTAGAAGGAACATGATCAAATATTTGAAGAATCAAGGAAATTTTAAGATCAATGATTTTAAGGGGATGTCTTACAATGAAATAAGGCCTATTTTTGAAAAGCTTTGGGATTTTAATCAAAAGTTTGTGCCTATGGATGCAGACAAAGGAAGTAAAAAGCAAAAGTCCCCTGAAAAAGAAAGGTCTACTGAAAAGATTGTGGAAGAAGAGGCTGGTACACAAGAGGAAAGGAAAGAAGCTGTCAATGAACCAGCAGCAAAGAGGAAGAAGTCTATTCCTAGAAAAACAACAAGAAAGAGACAAAAGGAAAAGAAAAAAAAAAAAAAAACCCCTTTGGGAAGTAGTACTGAGAAAGAAGAACCAAGACATTTTCTGGATATAGTACCAAGAGAAGAAGCTCCACATAGACATGAATCTGTTATCAACAAGTGTCCCCTATTTGTATTGGAAGACAATTGTGTTGACAGAGACTTTCATGTACTATCAAGTCTTCAGAAGTGATGGAAGCTCAAAGAATTATAAGATACTGAGTGAAATGCTTGAAGACTTTGACAGAATGGATGTAGAAGAATTATTCAGGTTAGTTAAGGAGAGATACAGTACTACAGCACCAGAAGGTTTTGATCTTATGCTCTGGGGAGATCTTCATACTTTGTTTGAGCCTGATAAAGTATGAATTTTTGGAGAGATCAACATGAGTACAATCTTCTAAGCTGGAGATTATGTGATTTTTGTGGCATTCATATTTTGTTGATGGACAATGGATTGGCAATCCATATGTTGACAGAAAAGAAGTATCCCCTGAGCCAAGAGATGCTGTCAAAGATGTTGAGTAAAAGGTTGGAAGTAGATCATGAAAGTTCCCCAATGCCTTTCGAACTCCTTAGATTCATAAGAGCTCAAGTGCAGAAATGACAAAAGTGTTTGAAAGAATCATCAGCAGTATAGAAGATTTTATCCAGAAGAAACTTGTTGATTTAAAGGACAATCACAAGTTTAGGGGAGGATTGTTGGGAATAAATCTTCATAGGACTTAATACTGCCAACAGTACTAAAGGAGTTAGTACTGCCAACACAAAGTTAGTACTGCCAGCACAAAGTTAGTACTGCCAATGAAACTTAATACTGCTAGTTGAAGAGGTTTGTACTGCTAAATAGTCAAAGCTGATGATATGAAGATAAGAAGGTATGGAGAGCATTTCGGAATATTTAGTTTTGAATTGTAACTGTTCCTAATAGATAGGCAGATATATGTGTAAAGGGTTCCTTGTATTTCTATAAAAGGAGATCCCTAGAGTAGTGATAGTTAGAACTTTAAGATATACACTTAGAGAGAATTTGTATTTGCTTCAAGGTTGTGTAACCCCAGTACTTAGAGAGTACTCGTATTATTTATAATATTGAAGCAGTGATTTTGGTATTTATTGTTTGTGAGTGATTGTTACTGTTTCATACATTTCTCTAGAGTATCAAAGTGTATTTTCCGCATACACTTTGGTATATTCACAAAGTCTCAATCTTTGTTATTTTGGAATCTTCCAAGGTAACAAACTCTTTATATACTAAAGAATCGATCAAGGCGTGGGATCAACATTCTACTTTGTTTATTGTAAGGACTATTATATTTTTCTCACGATGCATTTTCATGTTTCGACTATATCATTTTAAGGTGTTATTGATAATTTTCTTAATAACACAAATGCCAGTATTTTATATCTCAACACCAAGTATGTTAAAGGTTGAGAGAAGGTTAAAGAACACTGTCATCAAGTATATTTGTACACTGACTTAATGTATTATGTTACTTATGATAGGTTTATCATCCAAGCTCTTATTCGAATATAATTACCGGTATGAGATTATTTGATAACCTTACAATCAAGGATCCTACTTGTGTTCTTCACATTATGTTAAAGGTTTGTTATTCTTATTATTGTGCACATTACGAGATCTGATGAGCAAACAACTTATGGTGGATCATGTGAATGGTTTTATTTTATTACCATTATGTTTCTTTTTTCATTCATATTCATTATGGCTTATGATAATCATTCTTCATTTAGAAGATCTAATTGTATAATCGGTAAGGGTCTTACATTAACTCTGATGCAAGTGATTATGATGTTTTGTATTAGTAATTTTATTTGATTGTGATGAACTTATTAAATCAACAACTTGGTCAATATTAACTAGTACAAAGCATAAATAGGTATACGGACACGTGGGAGAATGTTAGCAAATATCCTATTTCGAAATTGGATATTTCTCAATAATTGTGGTCTAACCTATTTAATGCCTTAGTATATTTGTACATTATATATTGGTGATTTATATCGGTAATATTAAGAGTAATTATATTATATTTAGTTACGATGGGAGATCTAATTTCTTTATATAATAATAATGTCTAGGTAATGTAACCTAATTAGGAGTTGATCCTGCTTGACCTCTCACTAAGAAGAGATGATTAAGTAGAAGATTTTCATCCTACCGATGTTCTTTGTTCATGGTGGTCTCATCTCTCGCATCGAGTACGTTTTAATGTTATGCTTAATATTATTTGATCGTTCATATTATGATTATATGTTTCTTGGGATAAATTAATGAATAATTGGACCCACAAAATGAAGAAATGGACCCGATTATGATCATTGTCATGTATGGTATCCTGTTTGATGGTATATGCTGCTTATAAGAACGCGAAACATGACAAGAAATATGCATGACCTCCTCACTCACACCCTGCTTCTGCATATTTCCATACTGCATATTAATTCTTTCTAGTTCCATCTTTCAACATTTATCATGGGAGATTCATATAATTTGGTCTTGCTCGTTGTGCTTGGGGCATATTTATCCATCTTTGTGACATCATACGAGTTCATTAACATTTTAGGAACCAATTCCAGTCCGTCTTCATTTCCAAGAAACTTCTTATTCGGAACCGCATCATCTTCTTATCAGGTTTGGTCTAGTATTCCATCATGCAAGTTTAGCAGACTCGTTATTTTTTCTTTATCTTTATTTAATAGACTCATACGGTCATACCATGTTTTCAGTTCGAAGGAGGTTACCTTGCTGATGGAAAAGGTCTCAGTAACTGGGATATATTTTCACATAGAACTGGTAAATTTATCGAGTAACTTTGTCTTCAATTCTTCCCACTCCTGAATAATACTTACATTTTGCTCCCTTTGCAGGCAATATTGTTGATGGTTCTAACGGAGATATTGCTGTTGATCATTACCACCTGTATCTTGTAAGTGCACTGCCTTCACGGCTTCATAGATTTCTATAGAACAAAGCCATAAAAGAAAGCATTACAGTGATTGCATGGATATATACAACATAATTTATGTGTATGACATAAGATAACATAAAAAATCACCCGAGTCATGTGATTTGTCTTTTCGTGTATATTTCATTGTATTTTATTTCATGATTGTGTCCCGGTTTAAACAATAGATCGATAATGTGATTACATTCCTTTTCTATTTAGTGCCATGTATAAGGGGGAGTTATTCTTTTACTTTTTAAGATAGGGACAGTAGAACAACAATATTTAGTGCATCTTTCGAGTCTATTTATATCTGCAGCTCTTCTTCCAAGTTTATAATGTACATTAGAGGTAGAAATATGGACGTGCCAGATGGAATGGGAAGTTGGTCCAAATGGATAAAACTTTGGTGAAGGCCGAAAGGTCAGGTCAAATTGGGATTGACACAAGACGCTTATGTGAACCAGTAGTGCTTTATTGTACGTGTCAAACATATTACTCCCTCCGTCTTATTTTTATTGTCCACATTTTCATTTTGAGATGTTTCAATTTAATTGTCCAATACTAAAAATAGATAGTGAAGTTTGATCAAGTTTACTATATTACCCTTGTTTGAAATTATTATTACAAACTGTAAAAAGACTTTAATTAATTAGCTAAGGGTAAAACTGTCATTCTGTTAAAAAGTAAAAAAGAGAAAACAGTAATAAATGCACTTTTCTTAAACTGTGTGTTTTTTGTCGGGGGACAATAATTTTGGGATGGAAGGAGTATTATTTTAAATGAAATGAGTTAGGAATTTTGTATGTTTATCTTTTCATGTAAAAAGTGTACGAAAATATGCACCCATTAGGAATACATTAACCTTACCCAAATCGGCCGGTTCATAGTAAGATCGAAATCGCCACCCCTTCTGTTCTGTATACAGATTTAACATATTAGGAATCAGAAAGACTATTTTATATGAAATTACTGGAGACCTTGGTGTTAAATTAAGTACCAAAATTCATATTCTCGTACGCTTACATGATCTATATAAAAATTGGGGTTGGTTATTTGTACCCTTTGAAAAGCCATTTGTACCCCCTTCGTACCCCTCTTGTTTTTCCGGTTTTTTATTTTTCTTATATTTTTATAATTTTGTTTACGTTACAAATCTGTGAAACGGAAAGTACGGAACGAAAATTATAAAGTTTAACAAGTCAAAAGTATTAAATTGTCAAAAAATACGGAGCAGAAACTGATAAAAGACTGTGTTACACTGTATGAAAGACAAAATGACTCAAAAGTACAAAACATTTGTACTTTTAATGGGGTAGGGGTACCAATAATAGCACCCATAAAAATTAGCCACTTTTGTACCCTGAATTCCCGGTTATATTCAAACCATTTAGAGCAATTATTAGATCCTCCATTGGATTCTGTTGTAGTTTTGGCATTATTTAATTAAATGATTGTAGTGGGGCGCACCGGAAACAATGCTTTAGCCCACGACTTAACAAGTGGATCAAGCTGTCCATTTTCTCCTGCATTTTAATGTCTAGGTGATAGCGGTGGAATAGCTTCAAAAGTTTATCATATGTTTTGCAAAATGTTTTGTACTATTCTTTCTATGCAATTACTTTCTGTGCTAATCTTGTGTTTATGACAATGCAGGAAGATCTTGAGCTTATGGAATACATGGGAATAAATACTTACCGTTTCTCTATATCATGGGCTAGAATTTTACCAAGTAACCTGTTAACTATCTCTTAGTTTATGCTTTTGGAGTAAACTATAAATGACAAATTTGATCCATAATTCAGTTATCTTTATATCTCTAACGGGTCAAATTGGTTAAGGTAAAATATTTGACTAAAAAGAAAACGGGCTCAACTGTTACTAACTAGTCATTCAAATTGATAGTCATCTAAATGTATTTGAAAGCTGATATGCATAAAACCTCTAGAATCTTTTCATTATATAACGTTTTGATTATTATGTACTAATACATGGCGCATTATGTAATTATAAATTTAGCCACAAAAAAAAAGGTCCATTAGAGGCGGCCAACTCGACCTGACTCATTTTTTCTCGTAAGAAAGGTTACCATCTGTGACCCATCACTCAAGTCGTCCAGCCCACCCCTAAACTATACATGAAAACTATTAGTACAAAAACCACGCAACTATATTGCAATTGACATGGTGATAGTCTCAATCATTGGCACATTCAGTCTTTAACACAGTTAGTTTTACATAAATGTGATTGATAGCTGTATTTGATTATTTCTTCTGCTTATCATTGATACGATGGAGATGCTGATTATTCGATTTTTTTTTCGTTAGAAGGAAGGTTTGGAAATGTAAACATCGCTGGAATAAAACATTATAACAAGATCATCAATGCCCTCATAGAAAAAGGTTGGAAAGAAGAATACTCCCTTAGTCGTCACCCTCGGTCTCTAAAAAATCCACTTCTAAATAAATAAAGTATTCTCAAAATTCAAATTTATCAAGAAACAAATGTTTCTTACAGGAATTCAACCGTTCGTGACATTGACTCATTACGATATACCTCAAGAACTTGAAGATAGATATGGTGGTTGGCTGAGTCCACAAATTCAGTAAGTAACGGCATGCCATGATTGCGTCATTTCAATAATTCTTGTCACGAGTCTTCATTCCTTTCAAGAATATACAAACATTTTGTTAAATAGGATGGAGAAGAGAACTAATGAGGTTTAGGTTGCATTTAGTTTTGTAGGAAAAAAGAGGGGGTTTCCATCTCTACAAAACAATTAAAAATTTAGAAAACGCGTTTAGTTAAGAAAACATGTTTTTGTGTTTTCCATTTTACAAAACTAGAATACATGTTCAAGAGTTGTTGTTTCTATCTCAATTCTCTATTTACTTTTGTAATATTATAAAGACATATTCGAAACACAAAAAAAGAGGCGGAAAAACGGGCGGGCAAGGCGGGTGCGGGCATCAGGCAAAACGGGTACGGGCCAAAACGGGCACGGGCTAAAACGGGCACTAATGGGATAAATGGGCTACTGGGCGAATCTTATTTATTTAATGGTTTTTAACGTTTTCGTCCGTATTTTTACGTTTTCGTCCGTATTTTCCGTTTTCGTCTGTTTTTTACGTTTTCGTTTGTTTTTTTACGTTTTCGTCCGTATTTTTACGTTTTCGTCCGCTTTTTACGTTTTCGTCCTTTTTTTACGATTTCGTCTGTTTTTTACGATTTCGTCTGTTTTTTACGTTTTCATCCGTTTTTTTACAATTTCGTCCGTTTTTTACGATTTCGTCCTTTTTTTACGTTTTCGTCCATTTTTTACGTTTCGTCAGTTTTTTTACGTTTCGTCAGTTTTTTTACGTTTCGTCAGTTTTTTTACGTTTCGTCAGTTTTTTTACGATTTCGTCCGTTTTTTTTACGATTTCGTCCGTTTTTTACGATTTCGTCTGTTTTTTACGATTACGCCCGTTTTTTTACGATTTCGTCCGTTTTTTACGTTTTCGCCCGTTTTTTACGATTTCGTCAGTTTTTACGTTTTTTACGTTTTTGTCTGTAATTTTACGTTTTCGTTTGTAAAAAAACGGACGAAATCGTAAAAAAACAAACGAAATCGTAAAAACACGGACGAAAACGTAAAAAAAGAACGAAATCATAAAAAAACAGACGAAATCGTAAAAAAATGAACGAAATCGTAAAAAAACGGACGAAATCGTAAAAAAAGGACGAAAACGTAAAAAAACGGACGAAAAATTAAAAAAACAGACGAAATCGTAAAAAAACGAACGAAATCGTAAAAAACGGACGAAATCGTAAAAAAAGAAAAACAGACGAAAACGTTAAAAAACGGACGAAATCGAGAAAAAAACAAACGAAATCGTAAAAAACGGACGAAAACGTAAAAAAACTGTCTAGTAAAAAACGGATGGAATCGTAAAAAACAGACGAAAACGTAAAAAAAACGGACGAAATCGTAAAAAAAAGATGAAATCGCAAAAAAACAGACGAAATCGCAAAAAAAACGGACGAAATCATAAAAAACGGACGAAAACGTAAAAAAATGGACAAAAACGTAAAAAAATGAACGAAAACGTAAAAAAACTGTCGAAATCGTAAAAAACGTCTGTAAGCGTACATAAACATAAAAAAAACTTATAAAAACGTATAAAACGTAGGAAATAAGAGGAAAATAGATATGAGTGTCATAAAAGGAAAAGGAGAAAACAAAATAAAATTGTTTTCTAGTTTTGTGTATAAAATGAGAAAATATGAATTTTGTGTTTTGTAGAGAATTTTGTTGGAAAACGACGAAATGAACGCGATCTCTGTTTTCCTTGTTTTTCACAAAACAGTTTGAAAATAAGGGTGTTTTCCTCCAACTAAACGCAACCTTAATGTTGGTAGCAAATGCATTTAGCAGTCCAATTATTTTCCCAATCATTGGGGACAAATGCATGGACCACAAAATCACTAACTAATTTTGAAGCCATTTGATACAAACAGATCATCTACGATCAGGACTAGAGGTTGCAACATGCACATGTCGAGCAGGGTCAAAATGGGTACTTTGTAATACAACGATAGATGTCAACACTTAAAACAGACGGGTTGGGACCCGCCATCATTTTCGATCAGTTTTGAATGTATAATATTTAAAAATAATCAATATGCAACATATGATTACAATATCGATACTATTGAGACTTATAATCCAAATATTATTGAACAAGACTATTTTCAAAGTATTAAGCATTTGAAAATACTGTGGGTGTTCGAGTGGTTTTATTTTAAGCTAATCTAAATTTAACACCATTAACCTGTTCTAGGTAATATATAATCAACCTGTTTTTAAGTAAATGTGTTGAGATTGTTATCTCTAGTTCAGACTTGTTAGCGCCAAAAGTTATATACATTCTTTTTCTCTCATCATAACTCGTCGTATGAACCATTTTTTCTATTTTCAGGCAAGATTTTGCATACTATGCATCTATATGTTTCAAATACTATGGGGACAGAGTCAAGTACTGGGTGACTTTAAACGAACCAAATGTTGTTGCGGTTCGTGGTTATAGATCAGGGATTTACCCACCGGCTAGGTGCTCTTCTTCTTTTGGGAATTGTACCTCTGGGGATTCTGAGAGTGAACCGTATATCGCAGCTCATAATATGATCCTATCCCATGCTGCAGCAGTTAACATTTATAGGACCAAATATCAGGTACTCCAACATGTCCTGATAAATTACAGTAACAATATAAATCTTTAAATACATAGTAAGAAATAGATAAGATAACCCATTCATAAGTAAGAGACTAAGAGGGTGTTTTAGATTGCTTATATGTTTAGCAGAAGCACATAAGCAGCAGTTCAGGAAATAGCATTTGCATTTGCTTATGTTATATGAAAAAAACACAAGAGTATAAGTTTGAGTAGAAATGTTAATTTCAATATTAACTTAAATAAACAATTTGAAATAAGCAAGCCTGCTTCATTAAAACTCCCTAATTTCCCCCGAAATAAGCCGTTTATTTCATCCAAACTGCTTATTGGGTTATGAAATAAAACCAGAAAACATAGGCAGTGCCAATTCCCTTATTTATAAAGATTATAACTGATATTAAGTGGTTTCCAGAGGAACCAAAATGGTAGTATTGGGATTGTTATGAATGCTGTATGGTATGAACCCATAAGCAACTCCACACAAGACAGACTAGCTGCTCAAAGAGCTCTATCCTTCTTCTTAAATTGGTAAGTCCACAATGGCATTTGTATTTTGTGACATACACTCGGATCATAATATATTGAATTTGTTGCGTAGGTTCTTAGACCCCATCATATTTGGAAATTATCCAGAAGAAATGAAGGATATTCTAGGTTCTTTATTACCCGAGTTTAGTAATGATTCTTTAGGGAAGCTAAAGAATGGATTAGACTTCATTGGCATCAACCATTATACAAGTTTCTATGCAAAAGACTGTTTACACTCGACATGTGAACAAGGTGGACCTGGTGTATCCATGACAGAGGGTTATTTTCTCAGAACTGCATATAAGAACGATGTTCCAATAGGAGAATCTGTATGAAATCTTTCATACTCCCGCTTTAGTTGAATTCTCTAAAAAAATTATTTGTTAATTTTCTTTTGAAAAAGCGAAAAGTTTGGACGGGCTTCAAATTGTTACCTCTAGGAATTATTATGGGCAAATAGGTAATCTTTAACAAAATTAACTGCCTGTGTACTATGCGTACTATGCAGACTGCAGTAGATTGGCTTAATGTATATCCTGAAGGAATGGAGAAGATAGTGACTTATCTCAAGCACAGATACAATAATACACCGATGTATATCACAGAGAATGGCGAGTCCACACTTATATGATTTAGTATCCTCTTGTGTGAACACATACGAGGATGTGGGATCCACGATGACCCATTTGTATGCCAAACTGGTCCTAATTTGTTTGTCTTGTATTTAATAAGTTATGTAAAATTTGCAGGTTTTGGCGTAAATAACGCACCTGATGCAAGCATCGAGAATTTCCTCAATGATGATAAACGAGTAGAATACTTGAAGAGCTATTTAGATG
This sequence comes from Tanacetum coccineum, assembly GCA_026074375.1. Lineage (NCBI taxonomy): Eukaryota > Viridiplantae > Streptophyta > Magnoliopsida > Asterales > Asteraceae > Tanacetum > Tanacetum coccineum. Next base: position 61,340 of record BQNB010001446.1, read on the forward strand.
CCCTTGTTTCTGCAATTAGGTATCTAACAAAAGTATGTTTTGTGCAATAAGTTGAGTCTGCACTCCTGATATTAAGACTGTTGGAACATATAGTGTGCCACTATCAGACTAATTTAATTATAAATGGGAGGCAAACGGGTCAAAATTGGCTAAAAGTATCTTTTTAATCCTTAAGACTTCGGGCATCCCAAAGCGCTTCATTGAAAAAGTTATAATTGGTGTTATATAGATCATTATTGTCGCATTAAATATTAGTAATAAACTTTATTCTTTATGTGTCTTGCTTATTCAGGAAAGGGGCTGATGTTAGAGGTTACATTGCTTGGTCATTGCTTGACAACTTTGAGTGGCTATCTGGATACACAATACGATTCGGGCTTTACCATGTAGATTATATAACCCTCGAGAGGACACCAAAATCGTCGGCAAAATGGTATAAACAGTTAATTTCAAACTTTACAAGAGTTGAAGCAGTAAACTTTTAGCAAATGATTAACCAAGAACTTTGTTTCTTGTGATATCTAAAAGTAGAATTCTATTTTTTATTAGCAATTAGCAATTAGAGTTATTGGCTGTGTATGTTTTCACCCCATAAATGAATAATTATGTTCTAGGTACATAGTTGTTTTGTTATGATTTAAACTTGTTTGTAAAGCAAAACAAGGTTGCTAATGCGTGTCACTTCTAAAATTAGTAGCAATATTCTTGGATTGGGCAAATGGATAAAATGGATATTTCTTTGTAGCGGTTGTGTTGGGTCGAACAGAAATGTTATGTCACCTAACTACATAAATAGGTTTTCAAAAGAATTAATTTTGCAATATAAAAAAGGCTTGGCGTCACAGCTTATTGCTTGTTTATTTTTCAGCACTATATAAATAATTATAAAAATTATGTTTTAAACGGCCTATGGTTTTTCATGTTCGGATTATTTGGGAATGACGATAGTATAGTTGAACAAGCAGTAAGGTTGTCCGCACGTTGTGGCGGACTTATCTTTGTTTTGAGTTTATTTAAATGAGAGTCTTTTATGGTAGCTTTATATGTAAAGAGGTATTTTTCATTTTTATATGTGTAACGTTTTGTTGTGTTTTTTATTAATGTTGAAGGGTTTTGAGTTTATTTAAGTTTTTTATTTTTATATATTTAGTTGTAATAATTTTTAAAGTTGAAGAGTTTTCGAGGGTAATTTTATAAGTTATTTTATATATATTGGGGTTTTGTTGTATTCTTTGTGTTTTTCTTTGTTGATTATTGCATTTATGTTGGATGTGATTGACTGATGTATTTAATTGGAATGTTTGCTAGGAGACATGAAAGTGTACAGTTTTACGCTAAGATAGTTTAAGTTCTTTTTCTTTTTCCAAAATATATATTAAACCTCGAACTTTTTTTAAAAATCGTACGTATTTTAAAAGCATATCAATATTTGGCTCGTTTTGTTCATAATCCAAAGGCCTTCGCATCGGTATATTTTGATAATTGTACATATTTAGCTTTAACTAAACTCTATGATAGGTTTTAAAGTTAATAGGTAGATTAAAAGTGTGTTTGAAAGTTTTATTTTCTTAAATATATATTAAGCTTCGACATTTTTTATAAGCTCGTACGAATCTTAAAAGCGTGTCAATATTGAGCTTGTTTTGTTCGTAATCCAAAGGTCTTTTCGTCGATATATTTATTATCAAAAAATTCAATGGATATTTGTTAGATATTTCACACAGAAAGTTTGTTATATAAAATGGTCATAAATAGAAAAAAGTATAGGGTCATTTATATAATTCGGACTTTCATAAAATTGTACGTATTTAACCTTTGTGGTTAAATTTTGAAGTTATTAAATAGTTTAGGGTGTATTTTAAAAGTTTTTTTTTCAAAAATATATATTGAACTTCAAAATTTTGTATAAAATCGTACATATGTTATAAGCATTGCAATATTTAGCTCGTTTTATTCGCAGTTCGAAGATCTTTTCAACGGATATTTTTTTACGAATAAATCGGTAGATATGTGTTACATATTTGATAAATAAAGTTTGTTATATAAGAAAATCGTAAATAGCTAAAAGTTTAAGATGGTTTTCGTAACTTGTCCCAGGTGCGTTTTATAAATTATTTTTTTATTTCAATTTTTGGGCCGGCCTACTTTATTTTTTTGGCCAATTTTTTTTGGGCTCGATGGAACGACGTCTTTTTAAACCTCAATTGAGGTATTGTATAATACTAGTTGGACACTCGCATTGCGGCGGCGATAAAAAAATAATCCAACTCTCTCCACAATTTCTTACCCACTTAGTGAATTCTTTCACAACACTTCGAATGTATATGTGTTCGTTGTATGTGTTTGTTTGGTTTTCCCGTAGCTTAATTTCCCGCAACACCATATTAAAATCATCATTCTCGCATGTAAAAATACTCACACACTCTCTTACCCATCGAACACTCTCTCCAAAAGTATATAATTTTGACGTATCGTATTCAAATTAAGGTTAAAGTTGTAAAAAATTTGAATCCAAATAAAATAAACTTACTAAAAATGTAAAACTAAAAATTTATAAAAAAATATATTAAAATGGATGTTGAGTTAAATAGCATAAAATTTTAGGAAATATGGTGAAATTATATTTAAAAATAAATAAATGATAAAAAAATATTTTAATTTAAAAATAAATGTGATTTTTTAATTAAGAAGTGACACGTGTTACTTTATGATGTGGTTCCCTAAAATGAGAGTATGATTAAGATTGCACCTCTTTATTTTAATTTCTAACGAGATGTTCGGTGTCCGTGCTTCGCCGCGGAGCATTTATTGGACATGTTTTAAATTTATTCATACTCATTCAATTGGTTTCGCATTTATTTTATTTGTAGTTATATTCGAAAGTGGATAGTAAATGGAACGACCCCATGTTTCGTACATGTTTAATCCGAATGGTAAACAACGACAAAGATGTAGTGTTTCAAATATGACTTTCACCACCAAGTCGTTACTGGATAACCACCACTGAAAGGATCCCGTAAGATCTGATGCGCCTATTAACACAAATCAATATCATGAAACGTCGTTTGTGTCGCACGATGTGAGTTAATAGACACATTGGACCTTGCGTGATGCTTAAGCAACAACTCTCATCGCAAACACTTGCGTTTAAACATCTCTTGCTATAGCATAATTGATGCAGTCGTCGTAGGACTTCTACAAGAAGTTTTACAACTCCCTAGGCAGAGCACCTAATCGTTGTAGTAGTAGTATAGGCAAGACTCGGAGGATTGTTATCGTTCAGTCGGGGAACAGGTTGGGAAGGCTTGATCACAGTCTAACAAAATTCTAAGTGTTGAGGGAAGATTATTTTTGTGTTTTTGTATTTTATAGAAAACAAGTAAATCATATAATTGGAGAGGTGGTTGGTTTTAGCTATTAAACTAAATATATTCTAGGCTACTGGTGATAACAATAAAATAAAAGACTGTGTTTATTTAATCAAGTATTACCCCCTAGATCGCTTCTCCTAATGTTGTTGCCTTGTCACCCTTGTAATGATCTGTGTAACTATTTCCTAAGTCATGAACGAATTACACGAACCTGCCGTCTACTTAGTATTCCGCTAGAGCAACGCACACGTAAAGTAATATGAAGACTATTACATGACCCCTAGGAGTGCACTAAGTGCATGTGAAATATATTAAAAGTGGATCAACCATATTAGGGGGCAAGGTACTATGAAGACTGTTACCTGATGGTATCCTTTCTACACAATCATGTTTCCTTAGACACATCAACAACGATACAGACAAAAGCTGGGTTTCTAGAGCCTAACATGCACATCCATCACAAGAAGCAACACCACTAAGATCTACATTCTAGGTTTCATACAATCATAAATAAACACAATAGAAGGTTTAGCCAAGCATATTAAAGATAAAGTAAGAGCATAGATAGATCAAACAACACATATACATATTGGATGATTAAATAAACCTTACTTGATTAAAACATGAGTTGGAGGAAGTATAATAGGATTTTTAGGCCCTAAATTCATCCCTAACAGCTGCTAAACGAACTAGGGTTCGTACCCTCTTTTTATTCTAAAGTTACACACTCAAAACCCTAAATTCGGGTTTGTATATATAGGAAAAACATTGTGACGGCGTCGCGTTTTAAACGTAACGCCGTCATGAAAGAGAATATTCTAGATAATAAGTTGGGTCGTATGCTTTGATGTCGTCGTAGAATCTTGTGACGTCGTCTTTATCTTCGTGGTGACGGCGTCACGTTGTATTTGTGACGCCATCTCCAGCCACTGTAGAGAAATTCTTGATCAATGTTGATGTAGGTCCGTAGTCTTGTCCGTTTCTTCTCTAAATGAGCCTAAGTCACGTGTAATTCTTCCAAATGCCTTCCAACTGAGAAATACTTGAAAAGCAATGATTAAGTACCTATTTTGGGCATAAATGTATGATTTAGGGGGTTAAATGACCCCGCAAAAGTGTATAAAATGACACCTCATCACCTACGTTGCTCCTTCTTGATGTAGTTGAATCTGGTAGCACAAGCAGAAACATGAATCTACTCCTTCCAAACCAACCGAATCACCTTCTTGATCAATCCTAGATAACCGATGAACTCGCGAACCAAAGCTCTTGATGCCACTTGTTGGAATTTAGTCGACTAACAACCCGGTTACTAGAGCGGAACTTCAAAACCAGAAGCACACAATAGCAGCAGCTTATATCATGACATAAAAGAAGAATGAGCACAAGGTATAACCCTAACCAAATGTTGATTAGTATTGAAAGAATGCAAGTACAAAGCCCTCCCTCCTCACTTCCTTTTATAGAGATTAGGGGGGAAGAAAAATACCGACTCCAAACCCTAAGTAGGCTGTGAATGCAAATAGGTTGGGCCCAAGAACAAACAAACCCAATGACCCTCGGTAAACTTACCACTTTAACCCTTAGACTTTGTAATAAGCTAATATAGAGATTAATATCATAACACTTCATATCTTGAATGTATAAAATGCGTATTGTAAACAAAAAAGTTAATAAAATTTTAAATGTGATAAACAAATTAATGTTTTGATATTTTGTTTTGTTTGCTTAAAAGTGGAAAAAACATAATATAATCATAAATCTATTAAAAGTTTTGGGTTAAAGTAACAAATATTTAACTTGTGGTTTAAAAGGGATCAAAATAACATGGAGATCATTTGACAAACATATAGGGGTATTGACTTAACTTTTCTTCCCATTCTTCCGCGAAATAAATACTACCATGAATCCCAATCGTCCCAAAACTGTATTTACAAAGATAAGGGCTTAGCAACCGTGTACTCAATAATTAACTTGGGTTAAACACAATAATGTACTAAAGAGGAGTACATAAAAGGTAGGCTAAGGCTATTTGGGTGTAACGAATGGTTTAAGGGTGACAATGTTCTTCATTAATAGTTCAGATTAACCAGAAAATCTAGTACTGCCAAAACTAACTAATACTACCAGACTTAACTATTATACTACCAGTATTAAGTCTTTTACAATCTATTTCCCAACATAGTTATATGATCGGCGTGACCATCATAACAATTACAGATTTAAAACATGGGTTAATCCTAATGCCTCTTATCAAGCAAATCCTAATACTTACTATGCGGTCTCGGGATGCATCACAAAAACAAGTTCTAGAATTTAATATGCTACCGGTACACTCATATGATTTTACTAACACCAGACATTCCAGAAAAGGCGACAAGGCAATGCATACATGGCCGTAACGACGGAATAGACATGCACGCCTGCAGCTCAACCTTAACTCGAACCGGGTAAAGATAAAATCATCTTGGGTTACCAACGATGGGTACCCAAATTCCTAAAGATCTAAGGGCGAACCTCACATTTTGGGGTGGAATTCTGAGGGTTATTGTGCTAGTCATATAAATTCCTATCCATGAGACGCTATTAATACTCGGTTTTCGTCGGTATGTGTCATAAATTTTTTTAAATTTGGGTAAAAATTACCTCTTATGTTATGTTTTGATATATTACCCATCATTTTAAGGACAAAGCAAATGGCAAATGAAAGAATAGTTTCTAAGGCTTATTTCCCCCTACACTTAAGTTGAACATTGTCCCCAATGTTCTCTAAAAGTACCCGTTAAAACGAATAAAGGGAATAGAAAACAAGGAAAAGAAACTAGTACTCCCCTGGTTTACTCAATAATGGAGAAGAAACATGCGATAACTGGTTAAATCATCCTCCGAGAATCATCCAATGAAACTTCCTAAGAACTTCCAAGCTTCTTCTCATCAAATATAACCTGTAATCAAAGACAAAGACAACTACACCAAGCATAAAATGTGCGATTTACCAATATACAATATGAATTTAGGGTTCGACTCGATAGATAGGATGAGAGAATTGTTAAACTCATTAGGTTTTTGCAGGTTTATAACAGAAGTGTACATATATTAAATGTTATGCAAGTTTTATTTTCAAAAATAATTAAAAATTTTAAGTTTTCTTGACCTGGGCGTTTGACGCCGTCAGGGTTTGTGTGACCCCGTCACAGGTGACGTGGTGACGGCGTCGCGTGTTAATCGTGACGCCGTCTCCACAGTCTGTGAAAATGAAATTTTTGTTTTTGATGAAAAATTTCCTGCACTTGATTCCATAAGTTAATTCCTGTACAAATGGCTGCATAAAACCTGAGATTTAACAATTCAATCATATGACGCGAATTAATCTAAACAATTCATTTAACATGTTTGAATTTGGCTCAAAAGCCGGATAAATTCCCCTACACTTATTGTTTGCAAAATACCTTTGATTGAAATTAAGACGAGGTTAAAGACAATACAAAGCATGATTACAAGATAGTTCAAACATAATAAAACAAACTATAAAGAATTAAAACACACATGACACTCCTAATTGCGGGAAAAGTAAATTGGGTTGCCTCCCAAGAAGCGCTTTTCTTTATTAACGAGTCTTGTAGCTAGACACAAAGTCCACACGTCAAAGTGACATAAAAGTGGTCCAATTCGATGATCTTTCTCTTGTACTTGTCTGCTTTCGTAGAGCCTTCCTAGTAGTGGGAATTGATTGAAGGGTTTTGGTAAATTCCTCTCCGTCGGGGTCGATCAATCTAATCTTGGCATGCCATGCTCCATCTTCGTTTTTGGGTGGTTTGTCCCAGTTAATTGGTTTTTTTAATTAGATCCTCTGATTCCCACATGTTACACTTAAGGTTAATGGGTATGACTCTTAGAAATTCTACCATTCTTTTGAACATTAAGGTATCCTTAAAAGGAATAAGCTTGGCATCTCTAGAAATTTCCCATTCTCCGGGCAAATGGTAGTCTAAGAAGTCTTTCCTAGCACAGTAAGGAGGTTTTGCGCCTATTCCATCTGAGCTAGGTCGGGGTTTAAAAGATTCCCTTTTTCCAAGTGTGGTCCAATAGGGTGCTTCCTCCTCACCTAAGTCTACTCCTTTTACACCGAATACTGACCTAGTGATTCCTTCTCCTACCGCTATTTTGGCCATCCTACAATCTATAACTGCGTTGGCGGTAGCTAGGAATCCTTTTCCTACAAGCAAAGGGGTCTCGGGGTCTTTCTTCATATCAATTACGTAGAAGTCATTTAATAGTTTTAGTTTTCTTATGTGGACTTCTACGTCTTTCACAATCTCAACAGGGTAGGATTTGGTTCCGTCAGCCAATCCAAAGATATGGTCAGTCTCTTCTAATAGTCTAATGTTAAGCTTTTTGAAGAGGTAAAGTGGGATTATGTTTACGCATGATCCTAGATCAGCCAAGGTGTCGAAAGGTTTTAAGTCTCCTAGTCTACAAGGTAGAGTAAATAGTCTGGGGTCCTCTATTTTCGCAGGTATCTCTCATTGGACAAATGCTGATCCGTTTTTGCCTAGTTCTAAGCTCTCTACGTATTTTTCTAATATGGCGTTATAGATTGGGGCGTGAGCTAAGACTTCAAGAACCGGTAGGTTAAGATGCAAATCTTGGAATTTATCTTTAAGAGTTGGTTCGGGCTCTTCTGGTTGTGATGGTTTGTTTTCAATCTTGGGTTGTTGCAGGCTGGTTTGGGAAATGGCTGCCTCCTTGAAATGTGCCTTGATAGCATTGATTGAGTTGGACGGGCGAGATGAGCATTGTGGTTCTATTGTCGGGTAAGAACGAGCAGACGAAACTGGATGAGTCCCCAGTTTTGGGTTCTTAACTGTATCGCTAGGTAATGTACCCACTATTTGATCAGTGATGGCCTTCAACACAATGTTTATTTTGTTGGTCATCTCACCTTGTAGTCGTTAGAAATCGGCTTCAAACTTAGACAATTTGGCGTCTTGAGATGCCATGAATTCGGAAATCAGTCCTTCTATATTTGATTGATTGTTAAAATTTTGAGGACGATTGTTGAAGGAACGGCCCGAGATCAAACCGTTGGATTAGAACCGATTAGGTGGGTTTGAGAAATTGTTTTGGGAATTTTGAGGTTGTCTCCACCTAAGGTTTGGGTGACTTTTCCATGACGGATTGTAGGTGTCACCAAGATTGTTTTGCTCGGGCTTGAAAGTATACCACTTACCTCCCGCTTCATCGGTACGCGAGGATGCGTATTCAACAAAGGCTTGTTCGGGGTCTTCCATGCAATACTGAGTGTCGTGGGGACCACTACAGATTTCACATGGGGTAGTGATTTTATTTACTTAGGTAGGTTGAGTCAGAGCAAGATGAGCTTCCATCAAGCGTTGGACTTGATTTTCGAGCTCGATTAGACGGCGGTCGGATGTACTCGGGACATCTTGAGGCAATGCGATTGCCTTGACCGGCTTAGCGAAATCCCTTGGGTCGTTCCAACTTTTGTTGTCATAGAGGGCGAGGTCCTCTAATAATGCCCATGATTCTTTAGCGTTGAGGTCACGAAGCTTACCACCGACCGATTGGTCAATGGTTCGTCTTGTGACGGGGTTGACATGGTCATAAAAAATTTGGACTTAGAGCTAAAGGTCGATGCCATGATGAGGGACTTTTTGGAGTAAGTCCTTGAAACAAGTCCATGCTTCAGATAAAGATTCTCCATGATGTTGTTGGAACATCAGGATATCATTGCGGAGTTTTATGGTCCTTCATGGTGGAAAGAATTGAGCAAGGAATCAGGTAGTAAGATCCTCCCATGTGGAGACGAATTCTGCAGGAAGACGTTCAAGCCAATTGCTAGCTTGATCGCGTAGGGAAAATTGAAATAAACATAGGCGCATTTTTTCCCTATTTTCACTGTCAAGGTCAAGTGAGTCCACAAGTTTAAGAAAATCCTTGAGGTGTTGGTTTGGATCCTCGAACCGAAGTTCGTGGAATGAGCATCCGTTTTGCACCAATCGGATGGTGTCGGATCGAAGAGGTACCACGTTGTTCCCTGTGGGGAGCTCGATGGTATTCCTGTATCCCTTGTGGCTTAGTTTAGAGTAGTCTCCTAGAGTACGGATATGATTCTCGTCTCCCATGGTGGTTGGCGAGAATGGGTTACGAAACATATAGCACAAAGGAAAGATAGACTATAAGAAAGCTAATATGCCGAATTAAAGTCTCACTTGAAAGGATTCAAGCAAGTAGAACTAAGTTAAACTATGATAAGAACCTAATTATTCCCCAAGCGGCGGCGCCAAAAACTTAATGCGGTCGTCGTAGGACTTCTACAAGAAGTTTTACAACTCCTTAGGCAGAGCACCTAATCGTTGTTGTAGTAGTATAGGCAAGACTCGAGGGTTGTTATCGTTCACTCGGGGAATAGGTTGGGAAGGCTTGATCATGGTCTAACAGAATTCTAATGGTTGAAGGAAGATTATTTTTGTGTTTTTATGTTTTATGGAAAATAAGTAAATCATATAATTAGAGAGGTGGTTGCTTTTAGCTATTAAACTAAATATATTCTACGCTACTGGTGATAATAATAAGATAAAAGACTGTGTTTATTTAATCATGTATTACTCCCTAGATTGCTTCTCCTAGTGTTGTT
>BQNB010001446.1:74635-134688 GCA_026074375.1 Tanacetum coccineum
TTTAGAAAATATGTCAGATACATTTTAAGAGCGATTTGACCTTGTAGTAATAACTATTGGACTAACAATATTAATATTTAGACTACCAGTTTTCAAATTTGCACTAGCAGTTTAATACTTGGCCCAGCAGTATTAATATTTAGAGTACTGCTCTCAGGTTGCTCTTGATCACTAAATCCACTTCCTTTACTTACACCTTCATCATCCTTCTTTTTAGCATTACTAGAAGGTTATGGTTCATTATCACTAGAATTCTTTAAAGAAGAATCAAACATTGAACCATCTTTCCACAGTGGCATCACAATGTAGTCTTGGCTAAATTCACTAGTGTGACCTGCACCATTACTTTCTTCTGAACCTGCAAAATCATTAGAGTTTGTACCTGCAACAATTGGCACATAATTCATTGATTTTGTTAGACTATCAATATCAAACAAACACTTTGGACCATCACCTGTAACAATAGGTTTATTTTCCAAGAACCTAATGTGTAAGTTTTCTTCTACTTTCCTAGCTCTAATGTTGTATACTCTAAAAGCCTTACTAGTCAATGAATATCCAACAAAGAAACCATCATCAGATTTTCCATCAAACTTGTCAAGATGATCTAAGGTATTAAGGATGGTAACATGACACCCAAATGGTCCCATGAAGCTTATAGCAGGAGTTCTATCACTAAACAATTCATAAGGGGTCTTGTTATGAGGCTTGGTATGTGATTAAATACACATACCTTTTACCTAATAAAACTATCTAAAAAGAAAAATAATGAATGAAAATGACATAAAAATACATTGTATATGTGTATTTTGTGATTTGTGTCTTGCAGGTACGGATATTCAATAAAAAAAGACAAAGGCAAAGCAGACCAAACCGAGCACGAGATTGGAGAGAGCACGGAAAAACGAGTCCAACGGTGCCCTCGGAAATTATTGGGCCAGCCCGTATCCCATTTTTGGGCCGGGCCAGCCCAATTTATCAAAAGCCCAAGCATAAGCCCAACAAGCCTTTTCAAGCTCAACTCAAAAAATTATAAAATCTGGTTTGAAGTTAGGATGATGACGTCATGTCATGTGCAAGGAAATAAATTCCTTTTGGTCACGTGCCTAAGCACTATGGAAGAAAGGATCGAGTAAAAAGCTGACACATGGAAGGACAAGTATACTACTCTTAAATTCCATTTCAATTTCAATTGAGAAAAAATGATCAACGGATGACAGAGATGCATACAAATGAAGCTTTAAGAAAGTCCATGTGTCACGATACAACCGGTTGGATTCTCTCTTAATCCGTGTGCTCATGATTGGGAGTCAATGATTGGCCATTCAAGTACCTAATGATTATATGCAATTTACAATTTCACCCCTTTCTTGGCTATAAGTATCACACACCTCCCCTCATTTTAAGCTACCTAGGCTTTTAGTTTTTCTTAGTTTTAGTTTTACATTTTTAGCTTATTTTAAGTTTGAAATAGCTTATTTCATTATTTCGTGCTTATTGTACTAGCTTATTTCGCAAGCTTATTATGATGATGTAATAAAGATGGTTTGATGTTTATTGGAGATCTCGGTTTGATTTTTGTTTGCATAAAAATTCGTTAATTTCCATTATCGTGTAGCTTATTCTATAAGCTAACTTTTCGTGCTTATTTTTGCAGCCTATTATCATCTAAAGTTTTTAAAAGCTTAGAAAATGATTCCTATAAGCTCTCTAAGCTCATTCGAATAATTCTCATTTGTTTTTAAACACTTTTCGATATGATAAGCTAAAATAAGCTCGAGTTTAGCTTATTTATATGCTTATTTTGTTTAGGTTTTATTAGAAGCTCTTATTTTATGTTTAGATAAGCTTCTAAATAGCTTATTTGGTTTAGAGTGAGCTTATATTGTTAGATCGATATTTTGTGAGCTTATATGCTTATTCGATTCATCACTTTTGTAGTTTTAATGCTTATTGCTTATTCTAGATCTTTGCTGCTTATTTCGTTTGTTTATTAGACTAGTTCAGTGCTTATTTCGTTTAGGTTTAAGAATTTTTAGTTGTGGATCTAGTTATAGCTTATTTTCCTTTAAGCTAATTGTCGTGGTATTTTGTTTAAATGCTTAACTCGATTCTAATCGTCCTTATTTCGTTAATTCTATAGTGTTTGGCTTAATCTTGTTTGTTTAAATAAGTTTTGCTAAGAGCTTATTAAGTGTAGCTTAATCGACCTCAGGATTTTATTTTCGTTAAGTTTGCTTTTCTCAAATAGATTAAGTGTTTTTCTTGTTTGCTTATTAAAATGGCTATCCTAGCTTATTCTGAGTTTTAGCTTATGTGCTTATTGGTTCTGCCTTATCAGAGTTGCTTATTTTGTAATTGAATCAAAAATATACTCGTAAGGTTAGTTAAACAGATTGCATGAACTAGATCTTGGCTTTTAACTTGTTTAATTGGGCCTCCTTCTTTTAATTGGGCCACGTCAATATTGATTAAGATCATTAGGCCAAGTTGGATTGATAACTATTGATTTGGGCCTTCGTGTGATTCACTGTGTTACTAATTGTTGTGCAAATTTGCAAATTTGCAAATGCAACTGTTAACAGCTTAATTTATTTTGTGTTTTGACTTTTGGTACCGGTCAACTCATGAGGCGAGGAGCTTAAGGGTTTATTTAGCTAGACCGAATTTGATTATTTGCTTTAGCTAAATAAATCAGGTGGTTATCGTTTATTTTTGGCTCTTCAATTCGGTTTCTTTTTTCTATCCTTTTTCAATTTATCAGTGTAGCTTAGAATAAAATGTTTAGCTTTGCTTATTTGACCATCATGTGTAGTGAGTAGTTTTATTTGTGCTTGTTAAGTGATATTGTGAATTGGGCATTAAGTGTGGATTTCAAATAGGTTTAGTTGATTAATAATCCTCGATTATTTAGATTTGTAGTTTGAATGTTTTAAAAGGCAAAATCCGGAAAAATAGTCAAACTATACATCTAGTAATTAATTTCTTTTTAAGAGATTTTTGTAAAAATAAGCCAACATTGTGAGATAAATATCCTTTCTAAGGAAATTAATTCGTTAATGAACCTTAATTCACACTTAATGAACTTTTCACGTCACTTAGCAAGCATTTTCGTCTTATATATCTTTTAGTTCATTTTAGCTTAATTCTCGTAGTTTAATTGTTTAGTATAATTCTAGTATTAATATTAGTATAATTTTTAGTATTAAATATAGTCTTCTAAAAAGTAGTTTAATTTTTAAAACCAAAAATCTTAAAAGATAATCAAGCATTTTTCTTCAAAACATTAACATGGATTTCAATTCATCTCTCGCCATGGAAACGACACTCGGAAGATAAACTATTACTTTTCCTAAAGTAATTTTCTTATCTAATGGGATATACTATATATTATTACGACACGCGTTTGACGTAAATCAAAATGGCGCCGTTGCCGGGGAAGTGTGTTACGATTATCGCGTTGAAGTTTGAAGATTAGTGCTTTGAAGACCCTTCCCCGTGAAGTTATCATTTTTTGTGAATATATATTTTACATTTATTTATTATTTTCAATTTCTTTTATATAAAAATATAAAAAATACAAAAATATTTTATTTTTCTCGATTTATTTTTGTGGATTTATTTTCTTTTATAAAGTATTTAAAATACCAAAAAAAATAAAACAACAAAAGAAACTGTGTTGTCAATTGTTAAATCGGCTCTCCTTTAGATTAACAAACTATAAGAGAGGTATAAGGAGGGTTGATCCTACGAACTTCGACCCGAAAGGATAAGGTTTTCAAAAATATTCTTCTCTATCTTCTATATAGTTTAATTCTTATCTTTTCTAGCCTCCTATTTGTTTAATTCTTATGTCGTCGTTCAACCAACATGGTTGCTATGGGTGTGGAGGTCCGTTAGATTGTTTACTTTGTCGACGGTTTACTTGCGAGTGGTGTGGAAAAAATCTTAGAAATGGATTTTGTTCGATATGCGATTCAGGAGCTGGAAATTCATTCGCTTATGATCCAAATCCAAATTCTTTCAATAATCCTCCAAACTTTTCAACCACCCTCTATAGCCCCAGACATACTCGTGTGAGTTATGTGGGAACGATTCTCATTATGGGTTTGATTGTCCACCACGGGTATCGCTTGTCTATGAGCAGGAACCGTGCTACAATCAAAATTTTGGTGATAATTATTTTTCACAAAATTCACCGAGTTTTTCTTAGCAATATATTTGCTGTGAGTACTATAGGGGTCCTCATGAGAGCCTTCAGTGTCAACTGAGGAATCAAAACTATTTTGAGCCTAACCCTTGCTATAAATCTAACTCCTATGGTTTTGACCAACCCACGCAGTATTCCATCGATCATCAGCCTCAGAGTATTCAAGAAGACCTTAATCTGTAGAGGCTGAATGATGAATGTATAAAATCATATAATGAAATGATTGAGTCAAGGAATGAACTTCTTAAATCCTTGGGTGAAATGTTACGAGAGCAGGTGGCTAATCTTAGTACTCATACTCCCGAGCCTTCGTGACTTTTCAATTTTATTTACGATGATGACGATGATGACGAGGAGAGTAATATTCCTTTAAATGAAATTATTTCTCAAATTCCTCCGTCTATTGCAATCACACCCGTCTTACCGATTATGGAGCCCGAGGACTCTCTCAACATGAGGGATGAGCATCTTAGCATTATTTCTAAAAAGGAATCGGACAAAGTAATAAAGTCTAGTGTTGAGGACCTTGTTCCAATCCCAAGTGAGTCTGAGGATACATTCGACAATGACGGTGAGTGTGATTTGCCTTTTTGTGATGATTCTTTCCCTCTTGACGTTTTAGGGGGTATTTCCGTGACTTTCTCTAATCCTCTCTTCGGTTCTAATGATAATTTTACCTCTAGTGATGACGAGTCATTTCCTGATGAGGACGTTCAGGAGGAAAATTTTAAAACTTATTCGAACCCTCTATTTGAATTCGACGACAAGTACATCTTTAGTGACGTAAATCCTCTTTTAATGAGGTGTTAGAGGACATCGAGAGCAAAGAATCTTATGTTTCTAACCTTGATGAGCATGCTTTGCTAGTCACACATCTTTCCGAGCTTAATGAGGATGAGTGTTTTGACCCAGGAGGTGATGAGATCAAAGCTTGTCTTACAAGTGATTCAATTCCACCGGGAATGGATGGTGCCGATTTTGATCTGGAGGGAGACATTCTTCTACTCGAGAAGTTATTAAATGATGATATATCATTTTCTCTCCCTCCGAAAGAACATCATTTATATTCCTCTGGATTTTGAGGACGATTATTATGACTCGGAGGGAGACACAATCTATCTTAAGAGTTTGCTTATTAATGACACTATCCCTAATCTCCCTCCTGAGATTTTTTTGATCATGACCCAAAAAGCTTAAATGATGAACCTGATAATGATGATTTAAAGAGTATGGTCAAAGTTTTCGACCCCGGGATTCATGAGAAAATTATTTCTCTGACATATTCTAGGTTACCCTTTGAGGATCGCCATTATCTTTCCCTCACATTTGTTATCAAAATCTTTCTTCCTTTTCTTACCTATCTTGTAAATTCTCTTCTTCTTCTTCTCTCCTCCAGGAGTGAGGAGACCATTTTTGACCCTGGCATCTCCGCTTATAGTTTCTATTCCTTAAAGCCGGTGGCATATGAAAGTCCGATGGAGATTTGCTCTTCCACATTTTTTGTCCCTAATTTCACGATGATATCGGGTGAGTCAAGCTAGAGACTCGCACAAAAACAAGCGCTTCTTGGGAGGCAACCCGTTTTTCTATCTTCTTTTTCTATTTTATAATAAGTGTGACGTGAGGAGGCTCGCCTCTTCCTTTTTCGTGTTTCGTGGCTTGTGTTTCAGGATTGCCTGGTGATGTGCGCTAAAACACACATCATTTATACCCTGGAAAATGCTAATAAACGGACTAAAACACTAAAATATGGATAAATATGTTGCAAATATGTTTGTATTATGTTTTTATGTCTTACAGGTACAAAGGATTGAAAACAAAGCAAAACGGTGATTTTCGGGTGACTTTTGATGACGTTTTCACGTTTATCGAGGTTCAAACGAAGTCGTTAATATTCCACAATTACACCATTGGAAAGACCATGAAATTACGAGTCTATCGGTACCTTACTTGACCCCGAACCTTTCTTATTTGAGCCATTTCGCGCCATTTTTGAACCTTTATTAATTAAATGCACCAGCCAATTTAATAAAGGGATAAAACTAATTTAATTATATAGTAAATACGAAATTGTGCTCTAGCTTAGCTGGACGCACCAATTTCATTAAAACCACAACCTAAAGGTCCCATGTTCGATTCATGGTGAGGCCATGGGGGAGGATTATTACCCGGGTGCCACGTGGCCTACTCAACTGGTGCCACATGGCAACCCGACACGACCCATGACCTGACCCGACCCGGCCCACCTACATGCTGACGTGGCATGCCACGTGGCAGTGGTGGCCACCGTTTGACCCGACCGTTGGCCGGTGGTCTGGCGGTGGTTGACCGGTTAAACGGTGGTGGTCAACGGTGGTGCGCCACCGTTGACCGTTGTTGACCGCCGTTGACTACTGTTGACCGGTGTCCGGTGGTGGTCCGGTGACGGGTTCGGAATAGTTATTACGCCACGTGGCACCACTCAGGTGGTGACACGTGGCATTCTAATGATTGGGTGTCAGGTGTCAAGTGCCAGGTACGAGGTTTGGCTGCTAATGATTGGTGCAGGTTTCGTCAGTACGAGGTCGTGGCGCTGGCGCTGACAGTAAATGATTGCAGGTACAAGGTTCAAGTACGAGCTAATGATTGAGTACGAGGTACGAGGGCTTTTATATCCAATGATTAGCAATCATTGGCTGCCAATGATTGGCGTGAAAAACAAGCTGAAATGAGTGGCTATAAATTGCTGTTATGTGCTAGAATTGGGGCGAAAAGACTAAAATACCCTCCATACTTGGGCTATAAATAAAGAAGCACATCAGACGCATGGGGATATCTTTCACATAGTAGAGTAGTATAATTTTAGGAGTAGGAGTAGTATAGATTAGCTTTTTAGTCTAGCTTATTGTAAAACCTTTTTAGCTTTTTCTCAACTTATTGTAATGGCTTATTATAGTTTAATAAAGATGCTTTTTGGTAAAGGTTGGTGTTATTTTTAGCTTATTTTTATGCTTATTTTCTCACATCTTCTCTTCTTTCTTTTTAGCTTATTTCCAAATAAGCTTTTGCTTATGGCTTATTTTTGGATCCGATCTCTTAAGCTTATATTTTAATAAGCTTCTTTAATAGCTTATTTAGACTATCTTATTTTAAATTGTTTTCGATTTAGAGCTTTTCGAGTGAGCTTATTTTAGCTTATTTTCGATTGCTTATTTTTCTAGCTTATCGTTTTAGATCTAATCTTTAAATATACCCGTCTCTTATCCACTTGATTGAACACCTTAGTTTTGGGTGGATTAGATCTAAAAATGTTAGCCTCAAAATATTGAGTCGAACATGAAGTTCGTTCATTATGTATTTAAGTCTCGGTCAATCAATTAGTTAAACGTTGTAATAGGAAAGTATCGGGAATCGGGCTCGATAGTTAATCTAATAATTATATGTTTAGGGGATTTAAACCCATGTAAAACCGAACCCGTCCTAGTCAATATCCCAATGTCACTTTAAGTTCGGGGTATATATAGTATACCATTGTCCACATAGGAAAAGGTACACACACATAGGTAGATTTCAATTTCTAATAATTCTTTTTCTCATTTCTCTATTTTCTCTCTCAACTCTCTCTCTCTTCTTTCTCTCTCTAGAAATCATCCCATCTCTTTTCTTGATCGATTCGTGGTTTGTTATAATAAGTGAAGTGATAATCGGATCCTATCAATTGGCAACCAGAGTACAGTGGATTTGTGTATGTATATCTTGTTGCTAAACAAGATCAAATTTCGCTGGCTTGGTTTGTTTATTTTTTTTGGTCAAAAAATATAGCAAGAAAATCCAGATTGATCTTATATTTGTGGTTAAAAGTGTTAAAGATTGGTACTATTGGGCTTAGATCTAGTCCCTTGCATCATTACACGGAGGTTTTTAACATCATTTCTTAGCTTCAAGAAGTTTGATATTTTATCTTGGTATGGCTTTTGACTAACTTAAGGGGTGTTCTTGATTGCGTCTTGCCTCTTGGTTTTTGGTTATTGCGTTTTGGTTCTATTCAGCTGCGTTTAGCCTTTGGCGGTTTTTTGTTATTGCGTTTTGGCTTCTGCGTTTAGCCATCTTGTCGTTTTGCCTCTTCGTTTCGGTTATTGCTTTTTTTTTAGGTTTCTCGTTTTGCTTCTTGCGTTTTGTTCTGGCGTTTTGCTCTGCGTTTTGGTTTATTGCTTTTTTTGCCCTCTGCGTTTTGGTTATTGCTTTTTGCCTCTGCGTTTTGCTTTTGCGTTTTGATTGATTTTACAGGTTGAGATTTGCCATTGCGTTTTGCCTAATTGAAGACCCTTATTGCATTTTGCCTAGGGGAGACTCTGTTCATTTCATTTCTTGGTTGCGTTTTGTCTAAAGAAGACTGCGTCTTGTCCATTGAAAACCCTTGTTTTGAAAACCTAATTTCCCAAAAAAAAATCGACCTTACCAAAACATAACATCAAGACAAACAAACTTGAAGGACTTTGGACTTTAATTTAGACTACGAGGACAATTAATCAACCAAAACCACAAACAAGAACTTAAAAGACAATCAATTCACAACAAACAAACCTTAAACACAATCGATTATTCATTTACAGTTTTCTATTGATTTTGTAAAATCCCGTTAATTCATTTATCGGTTTTAATCATAGACTTTTAAAATCTCATGAACGTGAATTGCGTACAAGACCACAACATCAATCACATCACATCCACTCAAGATCCAATAAATCCTTTTCACTTCCCCAACTCAAAAGAATACTACACGCTAAAATCAAAAAAGAAAGATACCTTAGTCATCGTGTACGGACTGAATCCAAAAGAACACAAATGCAAACTAATTTCCAAGACAAATCAAAAGAAAGTTTGCATGTATCTTTGTCAACGACTTCATTCACACCTCAAGCGTCTTTCAAACAACGACTTAAAAGGAAGTCGAACCGAGAATGGATTCGGACGCGCGTTTGCAACACTCTTTGGTCAAGATTTTGAGACTTTTACAGGCACGATGTTCCTAAACATGGATCAACTTCAAAAGCAACTTGATAACAACGAATTTCAAGAGATTTGGATCCATTGGCTTTCTTTTAAAGTTCCGAGATACAGTTGCAATGTACATCAAGTCAATATATTTTTTGAATGATGAATAATATTGTAATGACACGCAATTACTTTCTACAAAACACTCAACCTTGATATTCCACAAATCTGTGAGACACTGTCCAATTCATGGAATCTGTCAAAGAGTCGATGATTGAAAGAGCACTGCCTAAAAGAGAGCATGGACAGCAATAGTGAATGAAAGGACAGAATGCAGCAGACAATGGAAAAGGTTTGAACGATAAGCATTGATGCTAGTCCAATTATCATTAAAAGCAATGGGCCAGAATCACAAAGCAGGGATACACCAGCAGATCATGGAATGATGCACATGTTGCTGATAGCCGATATCAGACATAACAGGACACATATATGATGGAGAAGCCAAAGGCTGAGGTATAAATGACTACAAATAATAAATGTATCCTGCTAAAGGACAAACAACATACTGACACTTGAATTCATTAATAAAGAAGAGATTTGACCAGAATGCTGAACAATTCATGACACATGTCCTGTGCTTGCAAATTAACTAATGACAAGACCAATTGAACTCTCCAATACACTTACTCGAGTCATGAAAATTTTGGTCCTCAACAAGACGTTAGCCCAAGTGATTAAAAAGAGTTTGCAAAACACAAACAACATTGAAATTATCTGAACTACAAAATGGAAAACAATGTTTTAAAAATCAGACAACATAGTTAAATTTGAAAGAGAAAGGTAGCAGAAGCTAATGTAATAATCACAGTCAGATGAACTAGACAACAATAAAGATCGAATTGGAACATAGTGTGGCTAAATTACTTGCAGAGAATGAGCTGTTACATAAGGAAAAAGAGCACTTGAAACAGACTTACAAAGATCTTTTGATTCTATCAAAAGACACATTTCAGACAAAAACCAAATGAACTCTTTAATGGCACAACTGAACAAAAACTCTAATGAAATGCACGATGAACTAGCTCAGATTCAGAAAGGGTTTTGCAATTGCAGCATTAAAAAAATGAGTTAAGAAACTAACAGGAAATAGTGTGAATACTAAGTTTGCAAAACCATCAATCTTGGGGGAACAGTTTTACAACCACTTAGAACAATCAGTTGTTAGACAACCGAGCAGCGTTTAAGTCCAAACGACCTAAAATTTCAAAACCACAGTTTGCCCTCCCCAATTGATGTGAACAAGTAAACGTCTGTCCACAACCAAGTCACTACAACATTATCACTAAAGAGAAAGAATCTGCCCATGCTAAAACCTCTTTACATGATTGCTCCTAGCTTCGATCTAGGTATAGCTCAAATGAACATAGTTTACATAATAATCACACTGGAGGAGGCTAAGAAAAAACACAAGAACACTCTAGGAACTCTAGAAATTTTTCTGACTCCAAACACTTTGTTTGCTCGACATGTCAGAAATGTGTCTTTAATGCAAATCATGATTCTTGTGTTACAAAATTCCTGAAAGAAGTCAAGTCGCGTGCTAAGGTTCCATCCAATAAGACAACGAACAAAAACAAACCCGTAGAGCAAATAAGTTGTTGCAACAAAACCAAATAGACAGATCACAACAGGACATAGGTTTTCAAAAAAGAAGACTTCCCACTATGCATAGAAAAACAACAAGTCCTAAATCTGTGTCTTAGGTGGAAACCAACGGTAGAATTCTCAAGACTGTTTGTCTTAGATGGGTTCCAACCGGAAAGATATTCACCTCTAGCACAACAAAGGTTGACAGTGAACCCCCAAATGGTTCAAAAGAAGATATCACTAACCAATGTGAAAGCGAACAAGCTCTTGATGTTAGTGTAGGTACTCTCTTAAGTACAGGTACATCGTTCACCTCCTATAAAGGATACTCAGAGGTGTTGGTTGCGGAAAAGACAGATATCTTAGAAAACATGGCTTTAAGGAATTTTGATCTGATGATCAACATAATCACGTTTGAACACAGCAGTTCAAGCCTCGGTCATCAATGACAGATGGTGTCTGCTGAAAATAATACTTCAGGCCCCGTTCCTCAATGATCAAATGATGGAGGCGAGTAACCATACATGGATCAGCCCTGCGGCTACACGAACGATACAAATGGAGTCTGGCAGAAAATAACACTTCAGGCCCCGTTCCTCAATGTTCAAATGACGTCTGTTCACATCAGTTCAGGCCTCGTTCTTCATCAAATGACTTCTGATCATAACCGTTCAGAACCAGAATTCTCGTCCACAAGCAATGAACAGTCAAGTATCAAAAGACTGGTTTTCCCACAAAAGTTGTTCCTTAAGCAAACAAGACAGCTACATCACGACAAGAGTTGGAATTACTATTCCACCATCATATAGCAATGCTGAGGACAACAGGTAAATATATATAAATACAAAATCTGAAAAATAGAAAATTTCCAAAAAGAATCTTCTCGACATGTCTCTTGGAATCGATAACATTTACGTGCTTAGAAATGTCGATTAACATTGACACGGGTGTGTAAATGAAGTTCCGAGCGAGATTTTCAAAATAGTTTCAATAACATGTCATTTCTAATATTTCTAAATGGCTTATGTGCAATATCCTACATAACCCGACTTCAAATAAAGAAGGTTTTATAACTTATCCTCACAACGAGAAAATTAACTTTCTCGTGTCTTTGAGCTATTCTTACAAAGACATTCAATGTTTTTTAGCTAAGAAAAAATATGTACGTAAAAGCGCTTACCCATAGCGTTAAAGAGAAGTCCTCTAACATTGGTTTTTCAAAAAGTTGAACACAACACAATTTTTTCAATAATTTCTCGAAGACAATTCATAATCTTTCAAAATTAGTGTGTTCAACACCCATCCCTCAATGTTTTACAAGACAAGAAATAAAAAAAAAAAAAAAAAAAGGAAAAAAAAAAAAAAATAAAAATGACAAGTTCTCAATTGGTCCTATTTTTGAGGGGGAGTTTTTCGAAAAATAAAGTTTTAATGTTTTTTGGATACATCAACAACGACAATTCTTATGTATTCAAAACATTATCAAAATGTTCCAAACCATTCATGCTGATAATATTTTCTCCCCACATAATTTTCAAGACATATTTTAATCACAAGGTATTTCAAAAACTAAGTGTTTATTATTTAAAATAAAGGGAGAAAATGTAATTAAAATATGATCTAATCGACTCAATGTGCTGAATAGAAAGAAAAGGTTTTATGGTTCGATCTTATACCCAACAACATCTTAATTTCATGACGATTCTGAAGTCATAAGGTGGTTAGGTTAGGAATCAATCCTATGATCCAACCAGAACCGAAGGATCTACCCAAGGATAATCCAAAGTTAGAAATAGCAGTCCTTAGGTATGATTGGAGATGAATGTATATGGGAATAATGCCGACTAAGATTGAGCTAACACTGGAACAATCACAACAAGGTGTTAGTAATGACATCTTGGTAAGCATTGAAGGCGTTGAAGAATGAAAAAGAAATGTATGGATAAAGGGTGTAAACAAAGAAGCCCCCCACATAACTTAAGACAGAAATTAGGTCAATACATATGTTGTCAGAATCACAAGTTGATTGCTGACATTGAAAACGACATCATGGACCCAGTGATGCAATGCACAACCCTTCCCAGCCATTCGGGTTTCTCTCAACAGAAACTTGTCTCATTTGTCACGGAGATACACACGTTGTCTATTGACATCTCATTCCGAGATCGTTGATATTGAATAGGTGGCAATCTGCTCAAGCCTCCGAGTACTAAAACCAAAATGAATTAATCGAGTCTAGAGCCTAGAGATCAATCTAAATCTCGTAAGGACACATTCCATTTCAAACACTTGTTGAACATCACCAAGTTCACAAGCTGTTAACAAGATTCCTATGCAATATCCTTGTGATATTTGCCAGAACATCCAAGTGATGCTTTTAGTATCCACATGCCTAATAGAAATCCACGCTAGAGCCCATCATCAAACAACTCTTGGAGGTGGACTTGCGAGATTCTATATGACTCAAACTGTAACCACTGGAATATCGATTTGGTCAGAAAATGAATTGATGGTTGATGAATTTGATAAAAGCTTAAAACTCCGTTGTGTTTACAAACAAGTTTTTTACACGTAATACATCGATTGATTTCAAATCAATTATTCCTCATTATCACTAACGTAGAAAAAAAACGCCCCACAAACCTGCAGGTTTTAAAACGTGGTGACGGTACCCAATCAACCAAAGTCGATTCATTACCACATATTCATGCCGATTCTACAAAGGACAAACAATCATGAAACGCTCAAGATTTAAAGACAAAGACATTCGCAACTCGGATTCTAAAGCTTTCAAGAATGAGGCACAAAATGAGAATGTATGGTCCAAACACTCAGAAAGAAGAAAAAAAAAAAAATAAAAAAGAATAAAATAAAAAAAAAAAACAAGAAAAAACAAAAAAAAAAAGAAGGAAAAAAAAAAAAAAAGGAAAAAAAAAAAAAAAAAGAAAAAAAAAAAGAAAATTAAAGAACAAAAAAAAAAAGATAAAAAAAAAAAAAGAAAGAAAAAAAAAAAAAACAAAAAAAAAAAATAAAAAATAATAAAAAACAGAAAAAAAAGAAAAAAAAAAAAAAAAAAAATAAAAAAAAAAAAAAAAAAAAAAAAAAAAAAAAAAGAAAAAAAAAAAAAAAAAAAAAAAACAAAAAAAAAATAAAAAAAAAAAAAAAAAAAAAAACAAAAAGTAAAAAGAAAAAAAAAAAAGAAAAGCAAGAAAAAAAAAATAAAAATAAAAAAAAAAAAAAAAATAAATAAAAAAATAAGAAAAAAAAAAAAAAAAAAAAAAAAAAAGAAAAAAAAAAAAAAAAACAAAAAAAAATAAAAAAAAAAAAAAAAAGGAATAAAAAAATGGGCAATAACGATAAAGACAAACAAGGCTCAAATTCAAGATCTCAAGCATGAAGAACAAGCCTACAACAAATACAAAGAGAAAGACCAAGACCACATTAGCTATAACAAAAAAAGCAATCTCATTGATCTCAAGAAGGAGTGTCCATCAATTGAACTCACTTCGGGAGATGTTAGCCTCAAAATATTGATCGAACATGAAGTTTTGTTTCATTATGTATTTAATCGTCGTCAATCAATTAGTAAAAACATTGTAATTGGAGAAGTATCAAATCGGGAATTATAGTTAATCATAATATTGTAATATTTTTCGGTTTAATCAAGAAAAACCCAAAATAAAAGCCCGGGTCCTAGTCAAATATCCCGAACGTCACTTTAAGTGTCGGGGTATATATATACCTTTTCCACTTTGGAAAAGGTACACACACATAGAGGTTGATTCATTCTAAATAATTCTATTCTCCATTTCCTCTCATTTCTCTCTAACCTCTCTCGTTCTTTCACCTCTCTAGAAATCATCCCATCTCTCTTTCATGATACGATTCGTGTTTGATATATGAAAGTGGAAGTGATTAATCTGATCCCTGCAAAAATAATAGTACTTGTCTTTTTAGCTTTATTTTCTAACATAAAGTTTTGTTGGCATTTTAATTCTAGCTTATTTTCTAGATCTAAATCCTTAATTATACCCGATCCGAGTTCACATGGTGAACACCTTAGTATTTGGGAGGATTAGATCTAAAGTTTTCATTATTATTAGCTTATAATCTTAGATTTAATTAGAGATTAGTATTTTATATTGTTCAACTAATCCTTGTTTGTATTAGTGTTGATGAAATCCTATCCAACACTTAGGCGAGGAAGCTACTGGTCTTATAAGCTTATTTTACTATTAAAGTTTAAAGCTTTTTAGTTTTTAAGGCTATTTAGTATATAAAGTTTGTAGCCTTATTAACTAAGTAGTCATAAAAACTAATAAAGTTTTAATATTTAGTGTTTAATTATGTTTATAAGATCGGGAGGTTTAAATTCGTCTCCATTTTCTTCAATCGGTTTTTTTCATCTTTTCCTTTCTCTTATTAGTAGTTTACCTTAATAATTTAGTATTTAAAAATGTTTGCTTTGTTGATTAGTGTTAGCTTTATTAATATGTGTAGTGAGTAGATTTTTATATATGCTTGTTAAGTGTTAAATTGTTTAGTGAATTAAGTGTGATTAATAAAAGAAGAAAATATTGATTAGTGATTTTTATATTACTTAAATTATTGTTTTGGTTATTCGAGCGGGCAAAAGCCGTAAGAATAATTAGGTAATAATTTAGTAATCGATAATTCTTTTTTTTTTTTTTTTTGTTTTTTTTTTTATTTTTTTGGTTTAGTTTTTTTTTTTTTTTTTTTTTTTTTAAATAAGAGTTGTTTTTTCATATAAGCACGTTGTGAGAAGATAATTTTGTTAGAAGATATCTGGTTTCATCAATAAGTACTTAATTGTATGATTAATTCACACTTAAGAATCTAATCAATACACTTAGCAAGCATATCTTTATAACATATCGTTCTTCGTTTAATTGCTCACTATTTGTTATCTAGTTTTTAAACAGTTAATTTTTATTAAATTTTTAGTTTTAAATCAAAAACAAAAATATTTGATATTCGAGCATCAAAACAAAACCGCTTTCGGTAAATATTCAAATTCGACTCCTCGTCGGAAACGCACATCCGGGATATAAAGAATTGTTTTTTCCTCAAGCAATTTTTGTATCAAACGGGATACTCTCTATATTTTTACTTATGTGGTATTATATATATATATATATTATATATATATATAAATATAGTATAAATATATATATTATATAATAATATATATATTATATCGAATCACCCGGATTATGAAGGCTCTCGTGCTCGTAGTTTTGTTCATCATTCACTTGAGCTTCAATCTTTAGCATGCTTATATATGGGAATCTAATATCCTAGATCTTATTGACTAAACCGTTTATCTATTAGCATAATTAATAAACGGCTTTCGATTTACGTAGAGACCCTTTTATATTAGGATTATGCATTGATTTTAGTATGGGGGTGGCAGTCTCACATTGAAAACAATGTTCAGTTTTAGTATGGGGGGTATCTATCGATTTGATCTTACTTGCATTTGCCTTGTCTTCACGTAACCCCGTTTTCCACCAAAAATATCAAAAATATGTGATTTTATGCAAAAATTCAAAAAATTCAAAAAATTCAAAAAATAAAATAAGTGTTTTGACATGAATTTTTGACTTTCCGTTGGTGAGAACAAGAATAAATTTTGACTTGATCGAGCATGTTGCGTTCAAGCTTGCCCTTTAACTTATATATAAATGAAAGCTTTTGCTAGTCTTTTATACAAGAAGCTTTAAAACGTAAATTCTACCTTGAAAAAGCCAAGAGTTTGCAAGTTTCCATAATATACTTTAAATATGCAAAGCTTGATTTGATTAGACTAAGCATTCGCGGATCTTTTTATTAAAGATTTTAAATTTTTGAAGAACGAGAAATGATAGAGTTGAGTATAAGTTGGATGCTAAGCAAGGATTAGTTAGTTATCTTAAGAGCTCATAAAGGTTAATTTTGGCTTTTTGCTCCTACCAGCTTAATAAACGTTATATAATTGTTAAATAAATAAAGTTACTTTGGTTTTTGCGATTCTTAGTTTAAATCCCTTCATAGAGATTCCTTCTGGTGAAAGTAAGGTACACATCGAGGTTTTGTCAGTGTTGTGGGGAAATAGGCTACCGATTCCTGATGACTCGCTACCGTTGTCTAGGTAGTTAAAAGACCACAGGATTTGAAATTTGGCTATAATAAAAATATAATAATAAACTGAAGCTGAATAAAAACCACTAGACCATGGTCTGGTCGCATACTGATGTGGTAGTCGTTTAAAAGGTGGAGGTAATAATTATAATTATAAGAACTGTGGGCTGATAAAAGATTACTGGACCATGGTCGGCTCGCATACCGATGTGGCAGTTTTCAAAAGCAGCCCTATAGTAAGAATAATAAATCCGAGACTGATAAAAGTTTATTGGACTATGGCTGGCTCGCATACCAATGTGGCAGTCTACAAAAAGGTCGAGGAAATTCCCGAGGTCGAAATAAGACTCCTGGACCATGGTCGGCTCGCATACCGATGTGGCAGTTGTTTAAAGGGCCGAGGGATAATAATGTTGCACTAATAATAATAATAAAAATAATAATAAAAGCCAAATTTCGACTCCGGGGTTATCTAAATAAAGCCTCCATCTTTGGACTCGTAGTTGAGTTGTTTCGGATAAAATAAAAAGGATAACCCCTAAATCATGCGAATTTAGAACCTTAATGTGGACCTTATTCTCACCATATCGTCTCTTTAGGAAAGGATTTCAAACTAATTATGGTCTAAACCAGACACCTTTATGATAATAAGGACATAATTTATTTGTCACCAATAATAATAACAATAAAATCCTTAGATGAAATTTAGGAATAAAGGAGCGAAAGTAGCTATGCGTACACAATTAGCATTTATGAGTAGTGTTAGCATTTATGATTTCGTTTTAAAACACACATCATTTTTACCCCGGAAAACACTATTAAACAGACAAAAAACATGAAATATGATAATTATTGCAAATATGTTTGGTTTGAGTTTTTATGTCTTGCAGGTACAAGGGATTGAAAATAAGGCAAAAATAGTGACTTTCGGATATGATTAGAAGACGTTTTCACGTTTATCGAGATCAAGACAAAGTTATAAAAATGTCTCGAGCACTCCAATGGAAAGAGCACGAAAATACGATTTTGACAATACCTTCTTTGTTTATTAAGCCGGCTCGTAACCCGTTATTTAGGCCGGGCCAGCCCAAATTTGAGCTAGTCCATGACAATACACGGCCCAGATTTATAAGTGAAAGAAGTTGGTCCAGTTGGATTTTACCTCGGCCTAAGTTGGAAGGAAAAGCCCAAGACCAATTTAATTACTAAATCTGATATATAAATTCAAGGTGACATAGGCGTGACATCACTGGCGCATGATCTGAAATTAAATCAAAAGCCATCACGTGATGGCGCACTCAAAAGGAAGGGATGAGAGAAGTAACGATACGTGGCGAGGCTTTGTTATATGAATTCAGTTACTACAAATTGATCTAGTGGCTGAAAAGAGTGCGTTTCATTTAAGCTCAAAGGGAGTACACGTGGAGCTCAATAAGCGGCTGGATCTTTTCTGCAAATGTCTGATCCGAGGTCACACGTTTGACAGCCAATGATTGGCTCATTAATTGGTTGAGAATTTACACAAGTGCCCCTGGAGATTGCTATAAAAAAGAACCCGCTCCCCTCTATTTCTGGTGGTTAGATTTTAGTTTAGAAAATTAGAATAAAAGTAGATTTTAGAAGTAGAATTAGGATTAGTTTAGTTTTAGCTTATTATGTTCATTTTCAGCTTATTGTAGTTATATTCCAGCTTATTCGTTCAGCTTATTTGTAAACTCGTGGCTTATTGGTTTAAATGAAATGAAGATTTGTGTTTGAAGTGCTTAATGTTTCGGCTTAATTCTTTTTTTTGGTTTATTTTCCTTAATAAGATCTTTCTTAAACTTATCCTCGGAGCTTATTCGTATGGCTTATTCAGAAATAAGTTGGAAATCAAATAAGTTATTTCTTAGCTTATGGGATTTATATACTAATTCCTTGCATAAGTTCGAATTCAATAAGCTTATCAATAAGTTTTCGATTTAGCTTATTTGGTAATAAGATTTACTTATTTTCTCTTCAAGCTTCATCTCTCACTCGAATTAGCTACCTATGAGCTCATTCATTTTGATTTGAGCTTATATGGTTTGCGAAAGTGATTCGGTTTAAGCTTATAGGATTGTTAAGGTTGCGGATAAGCTTCTAAGTGCTTATTCGTCTTATAGTTTCAGTTTTAGTTAAGCTTATAATCTCGGATTGTTGAAAAACTCATTTAGTTTTTAGATCTTATTTAGATCCAAGTTTTAAGCGCTTATTTTCTAAAGTTCGTTTTCAAACTAGCTTTTTAATCATTTTAGTTTCATTCGATCATGCTTGTAGTGCTTATTTAGCGTTAGAATTCGTTTTCTTATTTGATGTCTTAGAGCTTATTTGAATCGTGTTTGAGCTTATTAGTTTTAATTAGTTTGGTTATTAAGCTGGTGCTAATTCCTTTTGTTAGGTCGTGTGGTTGGTTTGTAGAATTAACTAATGGACCTTGTTAAATTTGTTGGGCTACGATTCACTTTGGGCCTGCGTAGGTAGAATAGGTTTTTGATTTGGTTTGATGAATTTGTTGGGCCAAGTGGTGTTAGTTAACAGAAAATTGCAAAAAGTAGATTGTTATAAAATTGTTTTAGTTTAACAGTTTGTTATTTTATGTGCTATTTGTACCGGTTTCAACTCAAGAGGTCGAGCTTAAGGGTTTATTAGCTAACCAAATTTGATTTTTGCTTTGCTAAATAAATCGCGTGTTGGTGGTTATCGTTTATTTTTGGCTCTTCAATTCGGTTTCTTTTTTCTATCCTTTTTCAATTTATCAGTGTAGCTTAGAATAAAATGTTTAGCTTTGCTTATTTGATCATCATGTGTAGTGAGTAGTTTTATTTGTGCTTGTTAAGTGATATTGTGAATTGGGCATTAAGTGTGGATTTCAAAAAGGTTTAGTTGATTAATAATCCTCGATTATTTAGATTTGTAGTTTGAATGTTTTAAAAGGCAAAATCCAGAAAAATAGTCAAACTACACATCTAGTAATTAATTTATTTTTAAGAGATTTTTGTCAAAATAAGCCAACATTGTAAGGTAATTATC
Organism: Tanacetum coccineum; assembly: GCA_026074375.1. Lineage (NCBI taxonomy): Eukaryota > Viridiplantae > Streptophyta > Magnoliopsida > Asterales > Asteraceae > Tanacetum > Tanacetum coccineum. The sequence goes on from BQNB010001446.1 coordinate 94,662, forward strand.
TTTTCTAAGGAAATTAATTCGTTAATGAACCTTAATTCACACTTAATGAACTTTTCACGTCACTTAGCAAGCATTTTCGTCTTATAAATCTTTTAGTTTAGCTTAATTCTCGTAGTTTAATTGTTTAGTATAATTCTAGTATTAATATTAGTATAGTTTTTAGTATTAAATATAGTTTTCTAAAAAGTAGTTTAATTTCTAAAACCAAAAATCTTAAAAGATAATCAAGCATTTTTCTTCAAAACATTAACATGGATTTCAATTCATCTCTCGCCGTAGAAACGACACTCGAAAGATAGACTATTACTTTTCCTAAAGTAATTTTCTTATCTAACGGGATATACTATATATTATTACGACACGCGTTTGACGTAAATCACTATCTCAGAGGTACCTCATTCTGAAACCTATCTTAATGATATGGAAAATCAAAGTGTGCATGCAATGCAGGATTTTGAACAAACACCACTGTTGAAGTTTACATGATACATGAGATAACAATGATTAGCAAATCATTCGTACTCTAATATTTACAAAAACAACAACACGTGAATGTTCAAGATACTAATTAGCAGGCACAACAAGATTTAATGATCTTATCTGTGATTGAACAAATATCGAATCACATGATTAATCATGTAAATAATTAGGAAAAGGCTAATAAGGAACAAAACAATGAATCAGTAACCGCTGAGCTAGAGAGATATAAAAAATGAGTCAAAACTTTTGAACAACGTCTTATAGGTGATTTAAGCAGCCATGAAAAAATATTGATTCTCAAATGGATGATAGATAGAGAAGCTTGCACTGAAAGAACAAGTTGACTCACTTGAGCAAAATCTTTCTAAACAAATCAAAGAAAAGGAATGTTTATTGCAAACATTCACTGTTTTCAAAAGTGAATCCAAAGAAAAAGAAAATAAATATATGGAAAATAAAATTGATTTGGAAAAGAAGATAAAGGAACTTGATAATATTATTTTTAAAGTGGGTCAATCTGCTCACACAGTGCACATGTTAACAAAGCCTCAAGCTTTTTATGATAATATTCACAAACAAGCACTAGGTTATCAAAATCCGTTTTATCTTAGAAAAGCTCAGCGGATTAAACCAACCTTGTATGATGGTGTTGTTATTTCTGCTAAACATGTTGCTATGCCTGCGATTGATGATGAGGAAACATTGATTTTGGAAGAAGAGAGTCGATAAAAAATGTTTGAAAAAGAAAAGGATCCAGAGGCCATTAAACAAAACATTTCTCATAAGCCTATTAATTATGAAAAATTAAATAGACTATCTGATGATTTTGGGAAACGTTTTACTCTACAACAAGAATTGTCGGCTGAACAAGCTTTCTGGTTGCGTATGTCCAGTCCTACCAGTAAACCTTCTTATGCATCCCCTGTCAAAATAGAAGCTCCTAAGGAACTTCCTAAGATAAGCTTGGTGAATGAAAGCCTTAAAAAGCTGAAATTTCACCTTACCAGGTTTGACAACGTGGTGAAGATAAGGACTACACCTGATGCTAGTACAGAAGGTGAATGGGGGTTTGAACATACTAAAGCTGTCTTTAACAATGAAATTATTCTATTTCTAAAATCTTTAAAAGACATCTTCAATGTGTTTGATAAAGATCTTCTAAATGAAATAATAGAAGTACAAAAAGCTTTTGACCAAATGGACGCTGATGTTCAACAGTCTTCAGTTGACAAACAAAGTTTGGAAATTGCTAAGAAAGAATTACTTTTGGAAAATGATCGACTCTTACAACAAATCATGTCTCAAGATGTTCTTTTAACTGTGATGGATTCTATGTCTTTGAATGGTGAATCTGTGAATATGGATAGAAAGAGAAAAGAATCTTGTGATAAGTGTTTCAATCTTAATGAGAGAAAAGTCCAAGGAAGAGAATGTGAATTATGATTATTGTGAATAAGAAACCAAAAATGTGGAACTGGAAAATAGTGTGGCAAAATTGATTTCGGAAAATGAGCGTCTTTGTAATGAAATTAATCATGTGAAACAGGTTTTTAAAGAGAAGTTTGACTCAATCAAAAAGACACGCGTTCGTACTAAAGAACAGAGTGACTCTTTAATTGATAAACTGAACTTAAAATCTGCGGAAAATAAGGATTTAAAAGCTCAAATTCAAGATAAGGTTTTTGTGATAACGTCATTGAAAAACGATTTACGAAAAGTAAAAGGGAAAGAAATTGTTGATATTGCTGCACAAATACCATCTGCCAACACTATTGTTCTAGGAATGTTCAAGCTAGACTTAGAACCTTTGGCTCCTAGGTTATTGCAAAATAGGGAAGCTCACATAGATTACCTTAAGTACACTCAGGAACAAGCTGATATTCTTCGTGGAATAGTCGAACAAGCTAAAGCTAAACAGCCTTCAGATAATGCGTTAAACTTTTCCTGTAAGCATGCCCAACGAATTCAGGAGTTACTTGTATATGTTAGAGATACATGCCTTAATGCGAATAAACTTAGTGCGAAAAAGGTTGCTGTCACACTCAAAAACAATGTCAAGAAAGTTAGGTTTGCTAAACCTCTCACATCCTCAAGCAACACTAAACAGGTAGAGTCATCTACAACATCAGATTCTTACACACCTGTGTTGTCTCCTACAGGATTGAAGTGTTCTACTAGTAATTGCGGTTCAAAGCCTACAAGCAATAAAAAGAATGATAGGATCTTGCGAACACCAAGTAGGAACATGAAGAATAAAGTAGAAGCCCAACCTAGGAAAGTTAATAAAAAGAATCGTGTTGTTGAACCTATTCGAGATGTTGATGTTAAGCATTCACTGTTAAATGCGAATTCTGAACCTACTTGTGCTACTTGTAAGAAATCTATGTTTGATGGTGTTTATGATATGTGTCTTCTTGATTTTGTGGAGAATGTGAATAGCCGTGCTAAATCTGCTAAGAAACATAAAAACCAAAATATTTGGAAACCTACAGGTCATGTATTCACTGAAGTAGGACTTAAGTGGAAACCAACAGGCAGAACTTTCACTATAGTTGGTAATTCGTGCCCTTTAACTAGGATCACTTCAGCTAACGTAGTGCCTCCTAAGAAAACCACTTCCCACTCAGTTAAAACACAAAAACTAGAGCTTAAAGTCTACAGCAGGAAACCTAAAAATGTTAAAAATGTAGGTTCGAGTAAAAAAGCTAAGATTGTAGAATCTAAGAATGCTAACCACTCGGAACCCAATCATACTTGGGGATCCAATGCTACAGATATTCCATCATCTTCTTCTCTTGTCATGAGAGGTTGTCCAGATTGTTCTCTAGTATCTGGACTCCGGATGTTCGAAACATATGACAGGGAACCGCTATCAGCTCATGAACTTTGTTAGTAAATTTCTGGGTACAGTTAGATTCAGGAATAACCATATTGCAAGAATTCTGGGGTATGGTGACTATCAGCTGGGAAATGTTACTATTTCAAGAGTATACTACGTCGAGGGGCTTGGACATAACTTGTTTTCTGTTGGTCAATTTTTTGACGCGGATCTTGAAGTCGCATTTCGGAAAAACACTTGCTTTATTCATAATTTAGAAGGTGTTGATCGACTTTCCGGATCCCGTGACACAATTTTGTACACAATTTCTCTTGATGACATGATTAAAACATCTCCAATCTGTCTTCTATCCAAAGCGTCAAAGACTAAGAGCTGGTTATGGCATCGTCGTTTATCTCATCTCAACTTCGGTACTCTTAACAAGATAGCTAAAGACGGTCTTGCACGAGGCATTCCAAGACTTAAATTTCAGAAAGATCATCTGTGTTCAGCATGTGCATTAGGAAAAAGCAAGAAATCCTCTCATCAACCCAAAGCTGAAGACACTAACCAGGAGACACTATATCTTTTGCATATGGATTTGTGTGGCCTGATGCGTGTGGCAAGTATTAACGAGAAAAGGTATATCTTAGTGATTGTCGATGATTACTCAAGATTTACTTGGGTCAGATTTTTGAGAACAAAAGATGAAGCTCCTGAGGCCATCATCAAATACATCAAAAATATTCAAGTTCATTTGAATGCCACCATCCGTAATGTTTGAACAGATAATGGAACCGAATTTGTCAATCAGACACTTCGTGAATTTTATGAAAATGTTGGCATCTCGCATCAAACATCTGTTGCTCGCACTCCTCAGCAAAACGACATTGTCAAAAGGCGAAACCAAACGCTTGTAGAAGCTTCTCATACAATGTTAATATTTTCAAAATCTCTATTATTTTTATGAGCCGAAGCAATCAATACAGCTTGTTACACCAAAAACTGTTCATTAATCCGCCTTCGATACAACAAAATTCCATACGAGCTTATGCAAGATAAGAAACCGGATTTATCATTCTTTCATGTCTTTGGTGCACTCTGTTATCCTACCAATGACAATGACAACCTGGGTAAATTAGATGCAAAAGCTGACATTGATATTTTCATTGGTTACGTGCCCGCAAAGAAAGCGTTCAGAATCTACACCAAAAGAACCCGAAAGATTATAGAAACAATTCATGTGACAGTCGATGAGCTGACAGCTATGGTTCTGAACAATTCAGTTCAGGACCTGGGCTTCATTCTATGACTCTTGCAACACCCAGTTTAGGACTCGTTCTAAAGCTTCCTTCTTCAGCACAGTTTGTACCACCATCGAGGAAAGAATGGGATCTTATGTTTAAACCAATGTTTGATGAATTCTACTCTCATCTAGCTAGTGTTGCCTCTCCAGTTCTTGTTGTAAAAGCTCCTGCTCCTGTTGAGTCAACCAGATCACCTTCCTCAACAACAGTTGATCAAGATGCACCTTCTCCAAGTACTTCACAAACCACTCCACAATCACAATCCCAAGCAATCCCTCTCAGTGCTAAAGAAGAGTCACACGACCTTGAGGTTGCACATATGAGTAACAATCCTTATTTTGGCATTCAAATTCCGGAAACTGTTTATGAAGAATCCTCATCATCGGATATTATCTCTACTACTGTGCACCCAGACGCTCCAATATCAGAACACCCAATTAAATGGACAAAAGATCACCTGATACAAAACATAATTGGTGAACTCTCCAGACCTATTTACATATGATTCCAACTACATGAACAAGCCATGTTTTGCTATTATGATGCCTTCTTAACTTCAGTTGAACCAAATACATACAAAGAAGCATTAACTCTTTCATGTTGGATCAAGGCAATGCAAGAAGAGCTAAATGAATTCGAACGTCTTGAAGTTTGGGAACTTGTTCCTCCTCCAGATAAAGTGATGGTTATCACCTTAAAATGGATTTATAAGGTGAAATTGGATGAATTGGGAGGAATCTTAAAAAACAAGGCTAGGTTGGTAGCTCGTGGATACTGTTAGGAAGAGGGAATTGATTTCGAAGAATCCTTTGCTCCCGTTGCTAGACTAGAGGCCGTTCGGATATTTCTCGCGTTTGCTGCTCATATGAATATGACCGTCTACTAGATGGGTGTGAAAACGGCATTCTTAAATGGTATCCTATGTAAAGAAGTCTACATTAGTCAGCCAGACGGATTTGTGGATCCAGACAAGCCTAATCACGTGTACGGACTAAAGAAAGCTCTTTATGGGTTGAAACAGGCTCCACGTGCGTGGTATGATCTATTGTCATCATTTTTGCTATCACAAGGATTCTCCAAAGGCACGGTTGATCCCACATTGTTCATCAGCATAAAAGGCAAAGATATCCTCCTAGTACAAATCTATGTTGATGATATTATTTTTGCTTCCACTACTACTGAACTATGTGATAAATTTTATGAGATAATGTGTTCCAAATTCAAGATGTCAATGATGGGCAAAATATCATTTTTGTTCTAGGACTACAGATTTCACAGAGTCCTAGAGGCATCTTTTTAAACCAATCAAAATATGCTCGAGAATCACTTAAGAAATACGGAATGGAATCTTATGACCCAGTGGATACTCCAGTGGTGGAGAAATCCAAACTAGACGAGGATACATAAGGGAAAGACGTTGATCCTACACATTATCATGGCATGATTGGCACCCTTATGTATCTAACATCCAGCAGACCAGACCTGGTATATGCTGTTTGTATGTGTGCTCGGTATCAGGCATGGCCTACCAAAAAGCACCTACATGTTGTAAAAGAATCTTTTGATACTTAAGAGGAACCGTAAATCGGGGTCTATGGTACTCGAAGGATTCTACTATTGCTCTAACAACTTTTGCAAATGATAATCACGTGGGTTGTCAAGATACACGACGAAGTATATCTAGAAGTATGCAACTGTTGGGAGACAGACTTGTTAGCTGGTCATCAAAAAGGCAGAAAAGCGCTGCGATATCCAGTATGGAAGCTGAATATATAGCCTTGTCCGGCTGTTGTGCTCAAGTACTTTGGATGAGATCACAGCTTACCGACTATGGCCTTGGTTTCAATAAAATTCCAATGTACCGTGATAACAAAAGCGCTATTGCTTTATGCTGCAACAATGTTCAACATTCTCGATCAAAGCATATCGACATCAGATATCACTTCATAAAAGAGCAAGTAAAGAATGGAGTCATTGAGCTTTACTTTGTCAAAACAGAATATCAGTTGGCGGACATATTCACCAAGGTTCTATGTCGAGAAAGATTTGAATTCTTTATCGACAAGCTGGGGATGAGAAGTTTTACTCCTGAGATTCTGAAAGAACTGGCAGATGAAGCTGAAGAATAGTAGTGGTACCTATTCTTATATCCTATGTATATTATGTATATATATAAAATCACAAAAACACAAAAAGATTTTTCTCTTCTTATAAAATTTTATAAAAACAAAATACAAAATTAAAAAATCAAAAAATATAAAAATATGTATCTCTGGCATGTCTTCTGAAAATCGATAACATTTACGGCCTTAGAAATGTCATTTAATAATGATACGAGGCTGTAAATGAAGTTCGAGCAGCAGTTTCAAAAGCTTTCAAAACAAGCCAAAATGGCTTGCTATTATTTCAGATAGTAACCCGGTCATCATCTTAAAGATAAGTATTTTAAAAAGAAAACTTGACCTCATAACGGGAATTTATTCTCGGGCATGGTCTACTTTATGACCATGCAAAGGCTTGTGCTTACTTTGCCTCACAACCCGTGGTTCCCATATTCCATAAGTGTACGTGTCAGTGCGGTTATGTGTGAAAATAAGAGAAATCATATTTAATTGGTGTTTGGTTTTCTAAATTAAACAATACTTCATCAGAAAATGCTTTTCAAAGACATTTGACCACTCAAACAACGACTACAACTTTTTAAATAGAAAACGAGTCATTGTTTGAGGGGGAGAAAATGTCAAATATCTTCTTTATAAAATCTGCTTGTGATAAAGGAAAAGGTTTTAAACAATAACGGGTTAACAATTAAAGGGGAGTTAATTAAGTTTAGCTTATGCGAGCCTTAACTGTTATGTGTTTATGCCTTTAGGGAGTATATGTGTAAATATAAGTTTCTAGGTATGCTTGTTAAAACATTAGGGACTAATTGTGCCATTTGTTAAACTTAAAATGCATATTAGAACTTATATATATATAATGCATAGGATATTAAACTAGAGGGGGGAAAAGTTTCAAAAACAAAATTTGTTTTATAACCCTTTCACCCACCCCGTTTTTTTTCACACACATAAACACACTTAACAAATTTTTTCCCTCCCTCACCCTCATTCAAAATCGTCACCCTTCTATCCTTCAAATTCAGTTGATATCAATCGAAAGGTATAACTAGTGACTTGTTCTACACACCCTACATAACCTATATCTCAATCGAATCAAGTTCTTAGGCGTTTTTAATTCGAAAATACCCTAAAAATTGATTTAGGGTTCTTCAAAATTAAAAGTGTGCAAAATCTTAAATTGATTGAGGGGTTTTGGTCGTTTGGGTGTGTTATTCACTCGTCTAAATTAGTTTTTCATTTTGTTAACATTTGATTAAGTTTTGTTTGATTCTTGTACTCGAAATTTGGGTTTAGGAGAAATATTGTAAAATGTTTGTGGGTTTTGTGCTAGGACCTTTGTATTATCTTTCTTAAATGTGTTTGAGCCTTAAACCTCATCCTTGTTTGTAGTTTCTTGTACGAATGCATTAAAATGAATAATTATGATCATTTTTTATCGTTCTTGATGATTATGTGGCTAAATGTTGTTATAAATAAACCTAAGTGTTATACATCTGTTAAGTAGGCTATTTGAACACTTCTTGATGCTTAAAATTGCATGTTTGTGACAATGTGACATTTGAAGGCGAGTTATCAACTACCTGTGTAAGGCGAGTTAACAACACCTTCACAAGGCGAGTTAACAACTCCCTTCAGAAGGCAAGTTAACAAAACCCCTTCATAAGGCGAGTTAACAATACCCCTTTACGAGGCGATTTAACAATCCAACATAGGAGGCGATTTATAAATCATATATATGAGGCGATTTAACAATTCTTTTAGGAAGCGAGTTAACAATCCTCTATAGGAGGCGATTTATCAATATTATATAGGAGGCGATTTAACAAGAGGCGATTTAGCAAAGTTTTACTTTAAGAATTTTTTAAGATTAAATCTTTCTGGAGGCAATTTTTTAAATCAAGATAGATAGCTAATTAAAATTGGTTAATTGCGCAATCTAAACAAGTTAAGTAGGCTATATATCAAGGTTCAACAAGAATATCGGAACATGTCTTAGGTTACCTTATTCTCTACAAGATTAGTTTGAATAGGATTCCAAAAAGCACTATTTTAGTTGTCTTAATGCCTTTCACGTTATGCCCAATTAAGTTACCCTTCGGATGATTAGATCTTAGTCAAACTTGTTAAATGCCTTAATGATCCTAATCATTAAAATGATATCACAACATGAATCAAGCTTATGTATTCAACAATCAAAGGCCTTATAGTGTGTTATATATAAAATTGGTTATATATATAAACTGTATTGGTCAAATCTTAGCAGAATCATAAATACCACTCAAGCTCAACAGAAAGCCCTTGATGATGCTTTTGTTGCCCCTGTGGACCGTCTTGAGTTCGGGAAATGCAACATGGGACTCAAAACATACATCAAACCAAAAGAAGCTACATTTCAAGTGGTGCTACATGCTCTTGCTCTCACTCCCTTCTACCAAGCATTCCTGATCACTACAGAAGTTCCTGCTATTTATATGCAAGAATTTTGGGCTACGGTTTCTGTTCATAAGTCATCCATTAGATTCACGATAAACAAGAAGAAAGTCTCTCCTCTAGTTTTGCCCTAAAATTCCAGGAGAAAAGTTTGAAGACCTTCCAATGGAACAAGATATTCTCTCTTTCATCAGAGATCTTGGGCACACTAAAGACATCACTTATCTCACTGATGTGAATATTGACTACTTACATCAACCATGGAGAGCATTTGCTACCGTCATCAACAAGTGCTTAAGTGGCAAAAAAAACTGGAATGGACAAGATTCGTCTGTCTCGTGCTCAAATCATATAGGGTATGTTCCATAAGAAGAATATCGACTATGTGTATCTACTCTGGAAAGATATCCTGTTCCAGATTGAAAACAAAGATGCTAAGAAGACAAACAAGATGTCATATCCTAGATTCACAAAGATCATCATTGATTACTTCTTGTCAAAGGATCAGTCTATTTCGAGGAGAAACAAGATGTTTTGGCACAATGCTCGAGATGACACCATGTTTACTTCTATGAGATGTATCTCCAGACATGAAGATACTCAAGTTTATGGTACCATTCTCCCAAAGGAATTAACAAATCAAGCAATGTTGGAATCCAAAGCTTACCAGACATACTATGCTTTTGCTTTTGGAGAGAAAGATCCGAAACCAAAGTACATTCAAAAGAAAGCTGATTCAGAGACATCTCCCAAGAAGAAGCCTGTTCAAGCTACTAAAGGTACCAGACTCAAGACTTCAGCTATGGTGGCTAAATCTGACAAGAATAAGCAACCTGCAAAGATTTCAAAAGCCAAAGGATTAAATGTATTATATGAGGTTGCATTAACTGAAGCTGAACAAATGAAACTGGCTACCAAAAGAAGCAAGACTCAATTTCACATCTCTCACGCAAGTGGCTCAAGTGATGGAGTTGACACTCGGTCAAAGGTTCCTGATGAGCAAAAACAAAAAGTCACTGGTACAAGTGAAGGAGCTGGTGTCACACTAGAGGTTCCCGATGTACCCAAATACGACTTAGAGAGTGAAGAAGAATCTTGAACATTTAGTCAAGATGACGAAGATGCTGAAGAAGAGTCAGACAAGAATGATGACAGTGATGAAACTGAATCAGATAATGACGAAGATGATCTTACTCATCCAAACTTGTCAACTTATAAAGCAGATGTAGAGGAAGAAGAAGAAAAAAAGCAAATGATGAAGAAGTGTCTTCTGATCAGAGAGTGTCAACACCACCAGACTATGAACTCTCTGAAGAAGAAGAATATAAAGAGGATGATGATAAGGATAAGGAAGGTGAACAGAAAGAAGAAGAAGAAGATGAACTGTATAGAGATTTAAATATTAACCTGGAAAGAAGTGATGCTGAAATGAATGATGCTCAAGCAAATCAAGACATAAAATATACTCATGTGACTCTAACAAATGTGCCTCCAGTAGTGCAACAACAAAGTTCTTCTGTTTCATCAAACTTGGTGTCAAAATTCATTAATCCTTCTCCGGATACAAGCATTGACTCAATCTTATATCAAGACACTCAGTCAGATACTCTTATCAATGTACCAGTTTCGGTTGCTGCAGAGACACTTTCTTCTGTTACAACAATTCCTCAACCACCTATTCCCAACATTCAACCTCTACAACAAACACCAACTTCCACAACAACAACAACTAATCCAACAATGACTGATGCGGTCGTCGTAGGACTTCTACAAGAAGTTTTACAACTCCCTAGGCAGAGCACCTAATCGTTGTAGTAATAGTATAGGCAAGACTATGGGGTTATTATCGTTCACTCGGAGAATAGGTTGGGAAGGCTTGATCACTGTCTAACATAATTTTAAGGGTTGAGGGAAGATTATTTTTTTATTTTTTTATTTTATAGAAAGCAAGTAAATCATATAATTGGAGAGGTGGTTTGGTTTTAGCTATTAAACTAAATATAAATCTAAACTAATGGTGATAACAATAAGATAAAAGACTGTGTTTATTTAATCATGTATTACTCCCTAGATTGCTTCTCCTAGTGTTGTTGCCTTGTCACCATTGTGATGATCTGTGTAATTATTTCCTAAGTCATAAACGAATTACACGAACCCTTCGTCTACTTAGTATTCCGCTAGAGCAACGCACACGTAAGGTAGTATGAAGACTATTACATGGCCCCTAGGATTATACTAAGTGCATGTGAAATATATTAAAAGTGGATCAACCATATTAGGGGGCAAGGTAGTATGAAGACTATTACCCGATGGTATCCTTTCTACACAATCATATTTCCTTAGACATATCAACAGCGATACAGACAAAAGCTGGTTTTCTAGAGCCTAACATGCACATCCACTACAAGAAGCAACACCACTAAGATCTAAATTCTAGATTTTATACAATCATAAATAAACACAATAGAAGGTTTAGCCAAGCATATTAAAGATAAAGCAAGAGCATAGATAGATGAGTTAGAGATAAAACAACACATATACATATTGAATGATTAAATAAACCTTACTTGATTAAAACATGAGTTAGAGGAAGTACAACAGGGTTTTAAGGCCCTAAATTCATCCCTAACAGCTGCTAAACAAACTAGAGTTCCTATCCTCTTTTTATTCTAAAGTTACACACTCAAAACCCTAAATTCGGGTTTGTATATATAGGAAAAATGTTGTAACAGCATCGCATTTTAATCGTGACGCCGTCATGAAACAGAATATTCTAGATAATGGGCTGGGTCGTATGCTATGACGCCATCGTGGAATCTTGTGACGCCGTCTTGATCTTCGTAGTGATGGCGTCATGTTGTATTTGTGACGCCGACTCCAGCCACTATAGAGAAATTCTTGATCAATGTTGGTGTAGGTCCGTAGTTTTGTCCGTTTCTTCTTCAAATGACCCCAAGTCACGTGTAATTCTTCCAAATGCCTTCCAAATGAGAAATACCTAAAAAGGAACGATTAAGTGCCTATTTTGGGCATAAATGCACGATTTAGAGGTTAAACGACCCCAAAAAAGTGTATAAAATGACACCTTATCAAATACCCCTACACTTAGGATTTGCTTGTCCTCAAACAAATAGGTTTTTCTACTTAGACAATAACAATATGAGGGGTTATTTTACCTACTCTTTAAAAGTATTCTACAACACAACCTCCCAGACCTTGTAATTAAGAGCACACAAAATATATACTAGCACCTCACATAAGTGTTTGGAGTTTATCTCTTTCACTCGGTTGTATAATAAATTATAACATATGGGGGAAACGGAAAATCAACACTCATTACCTGTCATAGCATATAAATTACCATAGGCTTGGTAAAGGATCAAACCTCCACCGCTAGGTTACATCTAAAGAGGTCTTTTAAAGGGTTGTGGGATGTAGGTATAAGATAACATATAATGGAAACGAAAACGGATGGGATACATTTGGGTGGCTTTGGGTGAATTTGGAGTGGAAGGGTTAGCTAATTAAATTACATGAATACACGTTGGTTTGGTTGCTAAGCCATGACTCGGAGGAAGATCTACAAACTCTACACAACTCTACATCAATCTCTTTCTTTTTCTTTTCTCATCAAGTTTTTTTATAACAAAATCTTCACATAATGGATTATATCAATCTCTTTCTTTTTCTTTTCTCTTTTTTTTAATAACATAATACATCACATGGGGTTTATAACACGTACCCCTACGCTTGAGCTTTTACATGCTCGATATTTACAATCTAACTAGTGACCCGATTTGAGGTGGATCAAAATAACATGGAGATCATCTAACAAATATATGGGGGTATTGAATTAACTTTTCTTCCTTATTCTTCCGCGAAATAAATACTACCATGAATCCCAATCGTCCCAAAATTGTATTTACAATGATAAGGACTTAGCAACCGTGTACTCAAATAATTAACTTGGGTTCAAACAATAATGTACTAAAAATGAGTACATAAAAGGTAGGCTAAGGCTTTTTGGGTGTAACGATTGGTTTAAGGGTTAACAATGCTCTTCATTAATAGTCCGGCTTAACTAGAAAATTACGAGAACCGTGAAAAAGGATAGGCTCGGAGGGTTGTACTAGGGGTATCATGCACTAAAAATAAGTGCATGGAAAGGGTGTAAGATAGTTATATGACTGGTGTTACCATCGTAACAATTACAGGTTTAAAACATGGGTTAATCCTAATGCCTCTTATCAAGCAAATCCTAATACTTACTATGCGGTCTTGGGATGCATCACAATAACAAGTTCTAGAATATAATATGCTACCGGTATACTCTCATAATCCTAAAGTAACCAATACCAATGTTCCAGAAAAGGCGACAAAACCACGCATACACATCCATAACGATGAAATAGACGCACATGATTGCTCACTCCTTAACTCGAACAAGCTAAAGGTATAATATCTAAGGGCGAACCTCACATTGTGGGGGTGGAATTTGAGGGTTTTTGTGCTACTATTATAAATTCCTATCCATGAGACGCTAATAATACTCGGTTTTCGTCGGTATGTGTCGTAAAAAAATTTAAATTTGGGTAAAAATTACCTCTTATGCTATGTTTCGATATATTATCCACCATTTTAAGGACAAAGCAAATGACAAATGAAAGAATAGTTTCTAAGGCTTATTTCCCCCTACACTTAAGTTGAACATAGTCCCCAATGTTCTTTAGAAGTACCCGTAAGAACGAATAAAGGGAAAAGAAAACAAGGAACATGCAATAACTGGCTAAATCGTCCTTCAAGAATCATCCAATGAAACTTCCTAAGAACTTCCAAGCTTCTTCTCATCAAATATAACCTGTTATTAAAGATAAAGACAACTATACCAAGCATAAAATGTGCGATTTACCGATATACAATGTGAATTTAGGGTTCGACTCGATAGATAGGATGAGAGAATTGTTAAACTCATTAGGTATTTACAGGGTTTATAAGAGAAGAATACATATATTAAATGTTATGCAAGATTTATATTTAAAAAATTTTAAAAACTTTAAGTTTTCTTGACCTGGACGTTTGACGCCGTCAGGGTTTGTGTGACCCCGTCACAGGTGACGTGGTGACGGCGTTGCGTGTTAATCGTGACGCCGTCTCCACAGTCTGTGAAAACAAAATTTTTGTTTTTGATGAAAAATTTCCTGCACTTGATTCCATAAGTTAATTCCTGTACAAATGGCTGCATAAAACTTGAGATTTAACAATTCAATCATATGACTCGAAACTGACGCGAATTAATCTTAACAATTCATTTAACATGTTTGAATTTGGCTCAAAAGCCGGATAAATTCCCCTACACTTATTGTTTGTAAAATACATTTGATTGAAATTAAGACGAGGTTAAAGACAATACAAAGCATAATTACAAGATAGTTCAAACATAATAAAACAAACTATAAAGAATTAAAACACACATGACACTCCTAATTGCGGAAAAGTAAATTGGGTTGCCTCCCAAGAAGCGCTTTTCTTTATTAACGAGTCTTGTAACTAGACTCGAAGTCATACTACTCTTTAAGCTTGATGATACTTATGTGGTTGGTTTTGAGTTTTTCAATTGTCTCCCTATCTCTTTTATAAATATGTATGAGGTTCATGCAAGCTTTGTAATATCCTTTTCTCTTTCCAAGGATGTGCTTAAATCCTATTTTCTAACCTTCAAGCTATCCACGAAGAATGCTTCAAACTTATCATTTTCTAGAGGGGATACTAGATCTAATTCTTTTGTCCTTTGGGGCATCCTAAATACAATCTCATCGTTTCTCTGGGCAAACCTAATCAATCCTAAAGATTCATCGTAAGTGAGCTTAGATGTGCGCATAAAAGGTTATCCCAAGACTACTTCACTTAACCCACTATCAATGACGCTTCCCAAATCTTCTAGAATCATAAAGTTCACAACATAAACGAAGCACCCAATAAATATATGCATGTTTTTGGCTCTTCCAACGAAGTTGCAAAACTTGTATGGTTGGTATGGGTTCCTACGTGCTTGAAAGGGTTTTTCTCTTATTTTGTTGTAATAAGCACGAGACATGATGTTGACAGGAGATTGTAGATCAATGTATGCATGGCCCGTGTAGACAGTGCTAATTACACAAGGGATCTTTAAGCTCCATGGGTCGCCTCTCCTAATTTTGGGCTCTATGGTCGAGAAAGGAGGTTGAGGTTCTCCTAATAGTTCCTTATGGTAAGCTAATTCTTTCTCAGTAGAAAACCTATTTTTGAACAATTCTTCCTCAAAATTGTTTCTTCGTTGCGTTCTTAATTCAAGTTCCTTGATTCTCTCCTCAGGGCAGAAGAACGGTAGTTAAAACCCAATAATATTGTAATTGGTTTTTCTCATAATGGGATTGGGGTAGAGAAGGCCCAATAAGATCAATAACACGATTGAAAAAAAACGTAATAAATAAAATTGAATAAATTAAAGTCATAATAAAGTTGTTCCGTCAAAATAATTGCATTCAAATAATCACTCATAATAGATTAACAAAAAATAATTATTCAACGTTTATACGTTATGATCACATTAATTAATCTTAAGCCATAGATGTTTAGTAAATGTAACCAGTTATATCGAGTATAACCATAAGAACAATAACACGATTTAAAATGTAATAAATAAAATTGAATAAATTAAACGTTATAGTTATTTGATCACATTAATTAATCTTAAGCCATAGATGTTTAGTAAATGTTTACAAGAGCAAAAAAGTCTTTCTTCAATTAAAGTGGGGTTGATTAATTATTTGAATATATAGTTACAACCTCTATGCATATTATATACTAACTTTGATTAAGTTTCCCAATTTTACGAAAATTATAAAATTATAACTTTAACACTAGAAATATATATTAGGCGAAATTTATCATATATTAAATTTCACAACAACACGCAATCATCTATTACCTCGGTTCCTTTATTTTTTTATCAGAACCACATTCCTTATTTTCTAAGAGGATGTTTTCGAGGTATTATTTCAACAATTCAACGTATCAAATGATAGAAGGTTCTTTGTATATATTCAAAAGTTAGCATTCATTCTATTGTTACATTGTCGTTTTCACTTGGTCTACCCTTGCCCATTTTTGAATACTCGTCATGTTCAAAGTCTACACCAATAATCAATAATGATAGGATTTTGGTGACATGCATGGTTGAAATGTCAATCTGAGAACATATCCTGCAAATGTGGAAAAGTATAATTAGGGAGGTTAACCGAATAACCTGTTTGTTAAGTTGTTAGATTTTTCTATGACGGTTGATAAAGTTAAATAGTTTAGTTTGATGGTTTGGTTTCTCCATATGTGTCCCAAACCCATAACAACAGGTCAAAAAATTTATATTTGGTGACACCTAAAAAAATGCCTATCAAAAATAAAAAAAGTGTCATTATGTTAGGTTTTACAATATAATAAACCATATTAATTAACACGAGTACGCAGCGGAATAAAGATAACATGTAGAATACATTAATTAACAAGAATAGAAGAAGTGTACCTTTTAGCACAAAACGATACACCGTTTAACGGTAACCGTAAACACCGTCTTCTATATACGCGTGTGTATAATACCACGCGAAACCACCAAGAATCAAAGTATGATTCCTCTAAGCTTCCACACACTATACGTTCTTAGCAAACGACGAGGTATGCTAGTACTAGTAGTGAATAACCAAACGATCTCTTCGTCTTTTGATTCTATCAACCCACAAATAAAACCTTCACGAACTTGATGTAAAATCACAAAACCGAAACCCTAAGGGTTGTATGGTTCGTTCGTACTCAAGAAAGAAGGAAAACCGAAACCCTAATCGGGTTTTGATGGCCGGACGATTACAAGGAAACACAAGGACGATTTTCTTAGGTTTAGGTTTTCAAGACTTATGAATAATGAAAGCCAAGACCCCATTTTTTTATTTTTTTTTAGTCTTTGTTACTTGGTGAGCAAGTAAGTCTCCTAATCCCATATAGAATGGGTTCGTGACCGGTAGGAAAAGGGAAGGGTAAACCGAACACTTTCATTCTTCGGTTTATTTAATATTAGTCCCTTAACGTTTAACCGACCCCTTATTTAAAACTTGTATAACATTTAACGATCATTGGTTAATCACTTAATCTATTACTTTAATATATTTCTCGTCGTTCTAATATAAAGTGTGGGTCCCCTTAGGTTCGAAAATATATCCGGTCATATCCAACAGCTTACTTGGACATGTATGAATAATATAAAAACATGGTACAGCATCTAGCAAACACGCTAATGCTCCCAAAAACCATTCGCGTGTGGTTACAGGGCATGAACAAATGATTATGAATTTACAATCCCTTGGTTTCCGGATACCGTTGTTAAATTGGATATGGATAAATGTCATTCCATATTTAAGATTTTGTTTTCATATACATTGAAAGTAATTCAAGATTATGAAAATCAATGAGACATATCTTCATGAGTTTCAGGTATGGCATACACAATTGATTATTTCTATGGGGGGCCAGGGTATCTTCTTTAAAAATTTGAAGGAACCAAATTCTATATTTACTACAAGTGTCAGTCATCATGTGGCATAAATCATTCTGAATAGCCCTTATTAGTTACCTTATTCAGGACAACTTAAACTATATCAAGAAGGAATATCCACATATGCTAAACCTACTTGCGTCTCAAGTCTAAGGATTTATGTAAATAAAATCACGTACAAGATTCACTTGATGACGTCGATCCATAAAGTGATATTCTTGCGCGGGGAAAATTACAAATTCAATCTTTTGAGTATCATGTAAGTTTGGTGGACTCAATCCTCATTTCTCTAATATCATCCAATCATCATAATTGTCTTAGTTTAAACCATATTCCCATATTGTTAATCGACAACGATTAATTTAGAATAATACATTTATATTCAACAATTTATAATTTCAAAATAACAAAAATACCAATGTTCTTATCATAAAATTAAAAATTGTTTTACATTCCGATCCAATACTAAAACACAGATCTACATCGAAACTACTAGCAGGGCGAAGCCTCATGCCCTGGGCATATTGAGTAGCTTCATATTTGATAAAGCCTTTGTAAAAAGGATCAGCTAGATTGTTTCTGTGTGAAACTATAAGTATCTTATTTCGCCCAGTTCAAACACACTCGCGAACATTAGATGATATCTTTATGTAGTGTCTGTCGCCTTTCTGAACCCCGTTCATTAGCAAAATTATTGCAGCTGGAATTGTCACCGTACATAATCAAGGTTCATTAATCGTTGGTACTTTACCAAAGTGAGATTAAATTCCTGATCCAACAGCTTCCATGGCAGCTTCTGACCCAGCTATGTATTCACGGATTCTGTAGCAGGACATTGCGTGGTACTTCGCTTGAAGCTCTTTCTACCACTGCGCCTCCATTCAAAATGAAAACATATCCTGTCTGAGACTTAGTGTCATCTCTATCAGTCTCGAATCCAGCATCGCAATAGCATTCAACTCTAAGTTCTGTGCTAGGATTTCCACCATAAACCAAGAACATATCTTTAGTATTTCTTAAATACTTAAGAATGTTTTTCACAGCAGTCCAGTGAGGTTTACTTGGATTCTGTTGAAATCACCTTGTCATATTTTGTGCGAACGCAACATCAGGTCTAGTGCATCTAACCGCATACATGATGGATCCTACAGCCGAAGCATAAGGTACATTCTTCATGCGATTTACCTCTTTAGGCGTTTGAGCACCTTGTGATTTGTTCAAGTCAAGTCTTTCTTGCATGGGGATATGACCACGTTTGGAATTATCCATTTTATATCTCTTCAAGATCTTATCCATGTAAGCATTTTGACAAAGTCCAATTAATCGCTTCGATCTATCTCTATAGATTTTGATTCCAAGAATAAATGCTGCTTCCCCCAAATCCTTCATAGCAAAACACTTTCCAAGATAATCCTTTACACTTTGTAAACTTGGAATGTGATTACCCATGATGATTATGTCATCAACATATAAGATGAGGAATGTAACATTACTCCCACTAGCCTTTTGAATCACATGGCTAATCAGTTTTGAGCAACTCCAAACTTTGATTTCATATTCCAAATATTTTATTCTAGCTCTTGATGCTTGCTTAAGACATAAATTAAAGATCTTTGAAGCTTGAATACTTTTCAGGTTGATTAAGCAATCAACAAAACCTT
The DNA here is from genome assembly GCA_026074375.1 of Tanacetum coccineum. NCBI lineage: Eukaryota > Viridiplantae > Streptophyta > Magnoliopsida > Asterales > Asteraceae > Tanacetum > Tanacetum coccineum. The sequence continues at coordinate 114,059 of BQNB010001446.1, forward strand.
CAGGGTTGCCCCTATAGATGTCTTCATCCAGGTAACCTATGTAAGAGGTTGTTTTAACATCCATTTGCCAAATCTCATAATCATAGTATGCTGCTATAGATATGAGAATTCTAATAGCTCTAATGTCAGCGACAGGTGAGAACGTTTCTTCATAATCAACCCCGTAGAGTTGAGTGTAACCCTTTGCTACAAGACGAGCTTTATAGACGTGTACAATACCATCCATGTCAGTCTTTTTCTTAAAAAGCCACCTGCTCCCAACGGTCTTACAACCAGGAGGAAGATCGACCAGGACCCATACCATATTGTCCATCATGGATTGTATTTCCGCATTCATAGCATCAATCACTTATAGATACAAATCTAAAATGCGGCTTAATAGCTAGTAGGTTCATTAAGATCCCCTGGACTATGCTCCTTCGCCTCTACATTTAGACATAAGCGGTTTGGAGCTCGATGTGTCCTTTCAGACCTTACAAATCAGAATCCTTCCTATTGTGGTGGGTTCAAACCCCTTTTTTTTTTTTTTTTTTCCCCCTTTTACACCTCTTGAGGAATTTTGCTAGGGATTTCAAGAAGGTGTTGTATCTTTTTCCTTCATTGAATTTCTTCAAGATTCTACTGCCCTCTTTACTGATTTCTTGGGATTATGGATGCTTCTCAAAGAATTCAGCATACCTTGCAACAACAGTTTTGTTTTCAGGTGGGAAGTAGAAGTAGTAACCCATTGTTTCCTTTGGGTAATCTATTTGAGATCCACTTAACAGATATTTTTCGGTTTATCAGGGCGAATCTCTCTTCACAAAGCCCTCACATCACTATACCTTTAAGTAAGACAAGTTTGGAACTTTTCCATACCACAGTTCATATGGTGTTTTGTCAACCTTCTTAGTTGGAACCATATTGAGAATGCGTGTTGCAGACTCTAGAGCATAATCTCAAACGGATTAAAGCTAGAGTTGTACGATCATATAGATCGCCAATATATCTAGTAAAGTCCGGTTTCTCCTCTCAACCATCCATTATGTTGTGGTGTGATTATGGATGAGTAAGTGATAAACAATTCCGTTAGCTTTAAGATAATCTTTAAACTCTTGGCTTATGTATTCGCCACCCCAATCTGATTGTATTGCCTTAATGGTCTTCCCGAGTTGATTTTCAACTTCATTTTTAAACCACTTTGAACGTTTCAAATACCTTCAGGTTTATGTTTAGAAGATAAAAACATACCCTAAGACTATAATTCTCTGTGAATGTCATGAAGTAGCTAGACTTGTCTTGACATTATGTCTAAGTGGACCACATACGTCAGTATTGTATTATTCCAAGAAGATCTTTTGCCCTTTCGTTACTATGAAGGAAAGTTTCTTTGTCATCTTGAGATAAACAAGATTTGCATTTATCACTAAAGATTATCAACACCCCGTCTCTGATTGTAAAGCCAAGCCCATTTGTTGCAGCTGTTTAATACGTTTCTTTTTTATATGAGCAAGACGACATTGCCAGAGATAAGTGTGAGTCCAAAGTTTTGCTTACTCTTTTTATTGCTAACATTATAATTAGAATTAACATTTGGTGCAAGATCATGCATCCATTACGAGAAACAGGCATTAAAATAAGATCACATTCTTTGAAATTGGACATTCCATAATCCGTAACACATTGAACAAATCCCATTGACAACCAACGAGAAACTGAAAACACCTTAGTTCTAGTAGTACATAATGACAATTGGTCAACAAATCACTAGGCCATTGGTAAAACTAAGTTAAAAACTTCAATTGCTTCTATGTAAAGCGCTCTTGTTTCAGCTTCCTTTCGATCCTAAATCCCTGTTGTAATATATATGGTAGTTACCACAAACAGTGTCATATACCAGGAATTATTATTAGGAAAGAAAATAATTCTGTTGTGAAGATACCCGAAGACCTGGCAGAAGCAACTTGCTTCCTTTTTTTTCTGCCAACTCAGCAAGATACACAGGACAGTTCTTTTCCAATGTCCTACCTCCTTACAGTGGTGGCAGGCATCATCCTTAGCTGGGCGCTCCTTTGCAGTAGGCTTAGGGTTATTAGGCTTAGGGACATAAACCTTCTTATCCTTTCCCTTGCCATTAACCTTATTTTTTGCCTTTTGCTTTAAGTGATTTCTTATTGGCCTTCTGGATTGTACCATCTCCTAATTCATCATTACTTGTGGTTTTCAGCCTTTTTAGGTAACCATTCTATACTCAAATAAGATAGCATGAATTTCACCAATTGTCTTCCCCCACGTTATGCCTTATTGTAATTTCTTTCAAATCCTACAATTTTTTAGTAAGGCCTTAAAGTATTAAGCTACTGAGATATCCAGTGGTAGCAATATAACCATGAGTTCCCGTTGCTGACCATATCCTTATCTTAAAGGACATCGTCAAATGATTTACCCTCCATCTTGTTTGCACGCATGGGTAGATTGGATTAAGTCAAACTTATCCCTCAGCTTGTTTCTCAAACATGATTAAGTTCCTGAAACATGTCTACGGATAGTGCATTAAATTGGTCTAATGTAGGTCAGGGGTCATACTCCAAGCATAGGACAAAGCAATCTCAGTATGAGCATCATATAGAGCTGTCCATTGAGCCCACAACATGTTGGTTCAGCACCAGCCTCAGGAGCAGGAGGTAAAGGTTGTTCAATGACATGCATTTTCTTCTCGACTCTCAAGACTAACTTAAGTCGAGCAAACCAGTCATTGAAGTTATTACCAGAAAGTTTTTCTTTTTCAAACATCGACCTGAAAGCCGAATGGTTTATGTTTTGAACAGGTAGTGCCATCTACAAAAACATAAAAGTTCAGGAAATTAGTATTTTCGATATACTTCTGAAGAACATTAATTACCCATGTGTAGTTAAATAAACAATTAATTCTAGGTTAGGACACTTGACATCCCCCCCCCACAGCGTGATTGTAGTGATGTGTATTCAAAAGGAATCAACGGGGGGGAAATTTAATAATTAACTACTTTTGCAATTCCTAAAACCCATATGGGACTACTTTATTACAATAATATCCAGTATGCATGTTTCATCCCATCTATGCCACGTGTTAACAGGTCTAACCACAACAACGCTAAGTCGTCCAATTTTAAAACAGTAATTATGTAACACTCACCGTCTCACGGAAAAGCGTATAATTACCTTGTGATTGCAAATCTACATGCGTCTCACGCATAGGTAAAGAGCAGTCTACAAGTGTCTTTATAAATTGGATGGCAAAAACTTAGTTGAAAAAGGGTATTTTATTTGACGTGTCAAATATGTACGAAGAAGCATGCATACATCTTCGTAACATTTATTTTAATAAAAACTTTTACTCAATTAAGTTATTATTACGGTATCACCTATTATCCTTGTATCTTATACATAAATAGTGATACCTTAAAATTGACGATTCAACGTGTGTTTAAATGTAAAGATTTTCTTTTTATCGCGGGAAAAGATTAAAGAATGATTAAAAATCATTCAAACCCTAGACCATTCGCGACTTCCTACATAGTATACAAGGTAAGGAAACTACAACGTAGTCAGGTATTATAGGGTAATGGTATCTACAAGACCGAAGTCTTGATGAGTCTCCCCGAACCTTATCCTTGCAACTATATAGTACTTTTGCAAATTACGTCATTGATAAAAATTAAAACTTTAATTTAAAACACATTATGAACTATAAATTGCTAGTCTAATCATGGAAGATTTTACACCGGATGTAAGCCGGATCCATTTTTGACTTTTTGCAATATATAGTCCATGATAAATCTTATTTCGATAATCATTAGTCATGTTTATTTTTGTTTTCAGAAAAACTCTTTTATTTTCTCACAAGTCAAGAACTTAAAATAAAACCAATAAACATCAACTAAACTAAATAACATTTATTTAAACACACTTAACAATTAAGGCATGCAAACATTAAATATGATCCTAATTATCTAATAATAAAACATGCATTTATTCATATAAGGCTCCTTCGTCCTATAAACTCCGGCCACATACATCGAAACAATCGATTGCGTAAGCCTTATATAAATAAATACCACATAGCACATAAAACTTTTTAACTATTTTTAGGCCCCATTGATTCACTAATAAGGGTCTTCCCGAATTCATGAATCAAGGATCTTACCAGTTAAGAAAATATTTAAAATTATGTGTATTTTAATCATATTTAAAACAAATCTTTTTAACAATTAACAAGATTATAATATCTAATATCAATCCATGATAAATTTGCATGATTTTATCATGGATCCTTATTAACAATTAACAAAAACTTAAAACAATTAACAATTAATATATCAAGTTTTATATAAAATTGCATACAACCTAAATCTCGTCTAATTAATTTTATTAACCTTCAAGATCAAATCTTTTTAACAAAAAACCGCCCAACGGGGCATTAAAATTAATTATGAAACTCTAATTTTGTCCAACTTAATTTCTTGTAATTAAAGATTCTACACGATGGCTCTGATACCACTGTTGGGTTTTATAATCTAATTAACCATATTAATTAACACGAGTACGCAGCGGAATAAAGATAACATGTAGAATACATTAATTAACAAGAATAGAAGAAGTGTACCTTTTAGCACGAAACGATACACCGTTTAAAGGTAACCGTAAACACCGTCTTCTATATACGCGTGTGTATAATACCACGCGAAACCACCAAGAATCAAAGTATGATTCCTCTAAGCTTCCACACACTATACGTTCTTAGCAAACGACGAGGTATGCTAGTACTAGTAGTGAATAACCAAACGATCTCTTCGTCTTTTGATTCTATCAACCCACAAATAAAACCTTCACGAACTTGATGTAAAATCACAAAACCGAAACCCTAAGGGTTGTATGGTTCGTTCGTACTCAAGAAGGAAGGAAAACCGAAACCCTAATCGGGTTTTGATGGCCGGACGATCACAAGGAAACACAAGGACGAATTTTTTAGGTTTAGGTTTTCAAGACTTATGAATAATGAAAGCCAAGACCTATATTTATAGTCTTTGTTACTTGGTGAGCAAGTAAGTCTCCTAATCCCATATGGAATGGGATTCGTGACCGGCTAGGAAAAAGGAAGGGTAAACCGAACCCTTTCATTCTTTGGTTTATTTAATATTAGTCCCTTAACGTTTAACCGACCAATATTTAAAACTTGTTAACATTTAACGATCGTTTGTTAATTACTTAATATATTACTTTAATATATTTTCTCGTCGTTCTACATATAAACGTGTGCGTCCCTTTAGGTTCGAAAATATTTCCGAACATATATTAATTCATATATGGTCATGATCCAACACATTAAATGTAAAAAGTGTTGGCAAAAGTATAAAAAAGTGTCACTAAAAATTTGTACGTGTTTCTCTAACAATTAAAAAGTGTATGTAGAAGTAAGTAGGTAAAAGTCTATTTATTGTGACAAAAAAAATGCGAGGGTATAATTTTTGCCTTTTAAAACACATTTTGTATATAAAAAATGTCAATAAATCTTAAAATTTTTAACTTTTATTTACAGTTTTTAAAAAATACCATTAAAAAGTTAGAATAATTGATATTTTTTTTGTCAGTAAAACTTCTACCAATATGGATCTAATTTCTGTTGTAGTGTAGGCATTTACAATATAAACTGTTTTTGATATACATGTGTTATAAATGTTCGAATAATCTACTATACTACTGTATATAACAACCAACTATGAACTAACCCATTTAAAAATGGGTTAAGATTCTCTCATGTTTAAATAGGCAATGTTGTTTTATATGATTGTACATTTGATTATTTAATTCAAATGTAAAATCAAATAAAACACAACATTACTCTCATGTTCTTTACAAATTTGACTAATTTGTGTGGGGGCGGCCCCAAAACCAATTTATGTTTCAAAGTGAAGACTTGATAATTAAAAGCCGCCCAAAAGACCACAACCAAGAAAATGAAAATCTGATAATTTGTTCAACTCTTTAATGTCTTCTTATTGAATCAAGACTAGTTTTTATATTCGTTTTCTTAAATTCAGATTTATATGCACGTGGATCCTAAAATCGCAAAGGTGAGCAGAAAAACGTAACAAACATATCGTTAGGCTAGACGTAGTGGTCATGGTTTAACCACTTCATCTTCAACTCCAACTTCACTTACGGCTAATTAGCAGAGTACCCGCGTGTTGCGGCAACGAATCTCATATGATAACATCCAATAATATACTACCTCCGTCCCAAAATTATTGTCCAGTTTTGACTTTCTGAGTCTTTCTTTGTCAACTTTGACCTTAAATAATTTTGTTTATGTTACATAATACTTGATAAAATTTATATCAATGAAAAATACATCTAAAACTCAATCCATTCATATAATATGCATCAAATATTAAATAGCACAAACAAAAATATTTAAGATCAAAGTCGAAAAAGAAAGACTTAGAAAGTCAAAAGTGGACAATAATTTTGGGACGGAGGTAGTACATATTTTCTTATCGATATTCCTTAATTATTACTCATAATCCTTACCTTTATGTACGATTTTGTACTTAATTGCTTCATATTTGCATAATAGGACATTTGTGAGCATCGGAGCAGAATTGACATAGAAATGAGCGGAATATGAAGAAAAACACGAATGATCCAAATTCAGGAAGAATTACGGCGCAATTGAGTCAAGCTAGTTACGACGTAACTAATAAACCTGAAGACCATTGCAATATCACAGTACTTACGCCGTAATATGGAGGCCAGAGTTACATCGTAATCAATCATTGCCGTGTTGACCATGTTCTATAACCGCCTCACAACTATGGCGTAACATCCCCGTTTCACTTACGTCATAGTTACCTTGAAGAAACAAAGGAATTACTTACCATAGGCGAGTTACCGTGTAAGTCATTACTTACGACTACGTAGTAACCAAGTCGAGCCCAGCAAAGCTATAAATACCCCCACGACCTCAGCTCAGAAGATCCATCTCTCCATTCCCATTCCCGACTAGGGTTTGGAGAAAATCAGCTCTAAACCACAGATAGGGTGCTAAACAAGAAGATATTTGACTTCCAACGAGTCCAAATATACACATGGCATAGTCGTATAAAATTGAGGGTTCTAGTAAACGAATTATATATTTTTTAATATAGAACTAGCATTTTTCACGTGATGTATGCTCATTCCTCCGTTGTTAAATACTCCCCAAATCCATAATCCTTTTGCAACAAACATCATAAAAAAATGCCTTCTTTATACTTTGTTCCAGGAATGTTGGGGCTCATTCTCATCGTACAATTTATATCCTCACAAACCAACCAACCAACCCAATCCCACACAACCTATACACCCAATCAATACATAGTGACCATCCACCACCACCCCCCCCCCTAACAACACCCCCCCCACCCCCCACCTCCACCACGAACACAACCCTTCACCACTCCTCATCCAATCTCAACAACCAAACAATCCCAACACAACAACAACACAACCCTACCGCAACCCAACAAACATCCCAATCCTACCAAAAAAAAATAAAACAATCATCAAACATCCGGACATATTTTCCTCCATCCAAACTACGTTATTTCCTTAAGTACACGACGGATGGCTCTTTATGCGGAAAACGTTTGTCGGGACGACTATCTTACCATCGGGTGTCGATCCTTTAACCGGAGTCCATTCTAAAGACATTGTCATCTCACCCGAAACCAACCTCAATGCAAGAATTTACGTTCCCAAAAATGCTACAACGGGTCGTAAATTGCCTATATTGATTTACTATCATGGTGGGGGGTTTGTAGTCGACTCCCCAAGGTCTACTACTTATCAACCTACACTAAACCTTTTAACTGCGGAGTCAGATGTAGTCATTGTTGCAATTGACTACAGGCTTGGCCTCCTTGGAATATCCTATTCCAGTAGGATATAACGATTCGTGGGAAGCAATCAAGTGGATTGCTTCCCATTCTCAGGGACGTGCTGAGTGGGCCCGAAGCGTGGTTAAATGATTATGGTGATTTTGAGAAAGTGTTTCTTATTGGAGATAGTGCCGGGGCGAATATAGCCCATAACATGGCTATTCGAGCCGGGCTAGAACCTATTAATGAGCTAAATTTAGAAGGTCTTATTCTACTCAACCCTTATTTTGGAGGAAATGACCCCATTGGATTGGAATGCGGAAAAAATAAGGAACTTAAAGGTTTTACTGATGAGTTTTGGTTGTTTGCGAATCCATCAGAGAGTGGCCTAGACGACCCGTTGTTTAACCCCGGAAAGAACCCGAATCTCTCGGCTTTGGGCTGCTCTAGGATCTTTGTTTCTGTTGCTGAATATGATTCATTTAAGGACAGGGGTTTTCTTTACAAGGAAATGATGGAAAAAAGTGGATGGGATGGAAAATTGGAGTTTTTGGAGTCGAAAAATGAGAATCATGTGTTCTTTTTGTTTGATACTGCTTGTGACAATGCATGTAACTTGCGCGACACTGTTCGTACGTTCATCAATCGGTCTCAAAACTGATCCGTTCTTGCAGAACAAATTGTTGTTGTTCTAATAATAGTGTAAAAATCATTAAGTACACGTAGCCATATGGGGTTTATTGTGTGTTTGTGACATGAATGTACTAAATAAATTGTATTTTTGTTTAGTATTATACGTTTTATATACTTGTTATTGTGTAGTATTGTATTATTTTCTTGTCATGTATTCGTTTTGTCCCTTGGTAGTGTTGAAAACATTACCAAGTAATGTGATACTTTTTTCGTCTCACTAAAAAGTGTGAATTTTCATGATGTTTTAGAAAATTACACTAACTAGGCTCTTCTTTAATTAAATACTATCTTCATTCATTAAAACTTATTCTCTTCATGTTAGACACTTATTTTGAGATATCGTAAAATAGCAATATGAACACTTGTTATGAGACGGATGTACAAATCGAATATAATTTTACCACGTGCATGCATGGAAAGAACAAAATCCTAAAAGGGTTCGATCTCCTGAATGAACATGGTTTTAAAATCATGCGTTACATATTCAGCTAGTTAGTGCATTATAAATATACACATTCGGTGACAAAAACACAGTGACTGTGGGCCTTTAGCTACAGTAACGGGCTCCCATTTTGGGCCAGCCCGAATAGTTTTTTTTTTTTAAAATTTGTATGCACAAAGAAGGATGGGAAAAAAAATATTACAAAAGTTCTGATTTATTCAGATAAAAAAATACTCGCGGAAACATCTTCGATACCTAATAACTTTAAAATAATCGATATGGTCACAAAAACGTACAACAAAACATTATATTAAAAAAACTCATAAGCAAAAAGAAAAACACTTTTAATATGTGGCCCAAACAATAGCCCTATAAATAAAATTGTTACTTATATACACATTTTGTCGAAAAACTAGCCTAAAATTCGCCATTAATACTGGGACCCAAAATCTGGGCCTAAGTAAAAAAAAATCACAAAAACGGTCCCTCAACTTTTTAACTATTTACCGATTTTCTTACACAAAAAATCATATAAAAAAAATTAACAAAAAAATCAACGTCATGTTTAAAGTTTAAAGAAGAAACGGAAATAATCGAGAGAAAAAGAAGAAAAAAAGATCACATAATGGACCAAACCAAAAAGATATCGAACAGTCAAACAAAAAAAAAAATATTCGGGAAAAAATTAACCCGTGGCAAAAAAAAAATTTCCCGAATCATACCAAAAAAGGAAATATCCCGGAAAAAATTAGCCAAAAAAAAGCCTAAAATCTGGCCCAAAGTAAAAAAAATACAAAACGGACCCTCACCTTTTAACTATTTACGATTTTCTTACACAAAGATTCCCGTAAAAAATTTACAAAACCGTCTCAAAAAAATAAAATATTCGTGAAAAAATTAGCCCGTCCCAACGCAATTTTTTTTTCCCCGAATCATACAAAAAAGGAAAATATTAAAAATTAGCCCCGCCATAACGCATCGCAAAAAAAAACCCTGAAACGTAAAAAAAAATTATTCGAGAAAAAATTAGCCCCGCCGCAACGCGCGGGTTCTTTTGCTTATTAATATCTATGCTAAACTTATTATATTGTATATTAATCATTTATAGTCTTGGGTCTTTCATTACTAATACTAACAAATATTGGTAAATTTTGGTAAATGTGACGATTCACGTGATTCCTTTTGTTTCTTGGTATTGTGAGGGTTGGTTATATTGTGTGGACTTTTTGTCCTTGTTTGTGTACTTATGTACTTCTTATACTATTTGTTAAGTTCGTCTTTTAGAAAGACAATTACATATTGCTCAAAAAGATAATATCGGCATCTAAACCTCCCACTAAATGATTCCAACAAGCAAAATAACACGCGCGTTGCGGCGGAGCTAATTTTTTCCCGAATAATCTTTTTTTACATTTTGGGGGATTTTTTTTTGCTGATGCGTTATGACGGGACTAATTTTTAATATTTTCTTTTTTTGTATGATTTGGGGAAAAAAAATTTGCGTTGGGACGGGCTAATTTTTTCCTGAATATTTTCTTTTTTTGGGACGGTTTTGTAAATTTTTTTACGGGAATTTTTGTGTAAGAAAATCATAAATAGTTAAAAGGTGAGGGTCCGTTTTGTATTTTTTTTTACTTTGGGCCAGATTTTGGGCCACATTTTATGCGAATTTTAGGCTAGTTTGTCGACAAATGTGTATATTTTTAGTAATAATTTTTTTTATATGGCTTATGTGTTGGGCCTCATGTTTAAAGTGTTGTTTTTTTTTGCTATATGGTTTTTTTTAATATAATGGGTTGTACGTTTGTGACCATATCGATTATTTTAAAGTTATTAGGTATCGAAGATGTTTCCACGGGTATTTTTTTTATCTGAATAAATCAGAACTTTTGTAATATTTTTTTCCCTCCTACTTTGTGCATACAAATTTAAAAAAATAAAAAAATAATATAAAAAATAAAAAATAAAAAAAAATCGTGTTGGCCCAAAATGAGAGCCCGTTACTATAGCAGGTGGCCCGAAGTCAAAACGACTTCGTTTTTGTCCGTGAACGTGTATATTTATAATACCCGTTTCACATTTACAATATTTTTATAATGTTACGTCATGACCTAATGAAATTTGACAAAAAGAAGTAATGATTTAAGGAATGATTGAGTATATTTTTATTTTTATTTATGTGATGCATGTTTAGATAGCGTTAAGATTTCTTCTCATGTTTCGGCCATATAAGAAGTGATGATGGTCTAATAAGTTCCACGTCGCATCATATAAGCATTTTTTTTCTCATTACCCATTCACCCACTTTACTTATATAATATTCATTACATTCTTTTTCAGTTACATACACCTCATACAAACACAAACATACCACCACCCAATTAAAAAAAAAACTTTTTTAAACTTCTTAAATTTAAACCATTTAAACACTATAAATACCTATTCATGTCATCATTTTATACATAAATTCAAATCACTTTTATCTTATGTTTCTCATTTTTATTTACAATGTCTAACGGTTCTGCTTTCGCTTCTACATTCTGTCAATGAAATCAAAGCTTAGGTTCAGAAAAAAAATCGAGAAAGATAAAGTTCGTCAGCTAACAATTATGAATTTAGCCATTGAATTTGATAATGCAAGCATAGCTAAAGACAATATGCGAAAAGCATACGAGGAATGCAATGACATTCCCGAAAAGAAACGTGCTTTGATTGACATTTTTTTCAAAGAAGAATATGATAAAGACAACGAGATGCATAATGTTTTGTTTAGAAAGACGACAAAATTAGAAAAACAAATCAATAATAAAGTTGTTTGGAAGCATTTAGAAAACAAATAGGCGAACCAATGTGTTTTAGTTTTTGTATAGTTTTTTAAATTCCGTATTGTAGTTTATTTTTTTAATTAAATGAATGAATTTCTTATTGTAACGGATAGTTTTCCCTCTATAATGGCGGAATTCAATTAAATTTAAAACACACACATTTTATTCAAATAAAAATAAAATATAAAAGAGTACATAAAAAGTACAATACATATATCAGAAATATGGCATTCAAATAAAAATATATATTACGATACGAAAACAACTCCAATATGTTTTCTTTGTGCATCCAACGGATTTTGTGACTAATATTATTTTGTATTTTTTGCACACTTTTCCACAACTTGTGTTCAACCTCGAGATCTTTCATGGATTAGTCGAACAAAAAATTTTCGATCACAACACGTCTTTCCGACGGAATGTCTTTGCATTCCGCATATTGTTCTTTCAAAGCTTGTTTTGCATTGTATGCTTGGTTAAACATCTTGCTTAAGACGATGATAGCTTTCTGACGAGCGGCGTCGTCTATATCACATTGTTTCTAAACATATTCTTTGTTTTATTCGACAGTATGTGAGAGAGAACAATCATGTTTTGAAAATTTATGTGAAAGTTGTGTGTGAAAGTTAGGTAGTTATGGGTGAAAAGTAGGGGTTTGAAATTTTGTAGCCGTTGAGGTATTTTTATTGAATTTTGTGTTAATTTTTTTTAATTTTCTTGTAATTTCTAGAAAAAAAAGAAAAAAGAAGTAGGTCGCTTTACTGGGGCTAAAATGTCGCCTATAGATCGTCGGAGAAAGAAAGTTTATGTGACAAGAAAAATGTAAGTCGTTCGGTGTGTTTGGCAGACTTATGCTAGTCCAAATCGATGACAACGGAGCTTTTAGCATTTCTAGAAGTCTTAGTTGTTGCGTCTAAGGGCTTGTTTATTTTTTAGGGTAAATTACACTGTTGGTCCTCAAACTCCACCTCGTTTACGGATTCAGTCCCCCGTTTTGAAAATCGATGGAAATGTTCTCAAAAGTGGTCATTTTGGTACGTGTTTGGTCCCAAGGGATGAATGGTCGTTAAGTCGATTCGTTAGTGATGGGTATTATGGTAATTTCGCATAAAAAGTATGTTACTGCACCATTGGTCCCTCACCAACAAAAATTTCAAATTCAAATATTACCCGTTAGTTTTACAATTTTTGTCTTTTTCCTATTACATAATTAGTCCCTCAAGTCATTATTAATCTAAATTTTTTCCAATTTTTATGTCATTTACAAATTACTTCACAAATTAAATAAACACCATTGAAACCAACCGACTATACATTTTAAATCCAAAAACTTTGAAAAATCAAAGATCGATTAATTTTTTTTATTTCTTCTTTTGTGGGCTATTTTTTTCTAACCACCTCATTTATTACTATATACACTATATTTGGTGAAATACGACGTCGTATTGTCACCTGGAAAACAATTGGCTCATTAAAAGCCCAAAAGCCCGTCCAAAATGTAAAAAAAAAAACTTCTAGCCCAAAAAGAATAATATAACTTACACAACGGACTCTCAACTTTTAACTATTTACAACTTTTTTATATAATAAAGTTTATTTATCAAATATATGACACATTTGTACCGATTCGTTCAGAACAAAAATAACCCGCGAAAAGATCTTCGAATTGCGAACAAAACGAGTTCAATATTGCAATGCATCTGACGTACGCGCGGTTTTATAAAAAATATTGAAGTTTAATGTATATATATTAAAAATATAATTTACAAAACGTACCATCACCTTATAACAATTTACGATTTTTTTATATAATTAATTTTATTAAACAAATATATAACACATATCTACCGATTCATTCCGATTAAAAATACCCGCGGAAAGATCTTCGAATTGCGAACAAAACGAGCCCAATATTGCAATGCTTCCGACATACGTACGACTTTATAGAAAATGTTGAGGTCCAATATTCCGTAATTGTTAAAAAAATGTCGGTGAAATAAAAAACATGTGTTGCATACAAGTCAGCCCCGCCACAACGCGTGGACAGATTTCTATTCATTATTCATTCGTAACAACCCGTCCAAAATGTAAAAAAAAAACTTCCAGCCAAAAAAAATAAAAATAAAATAACTTACACAACGGACCTTCAACTTTTAACTATTTACGACTTTTTTATATAATAAACTTTATTTATCAAATATATGACACATTTGTACCGATTCGTTAAGAACAAAAAGAACCCGCGGAAAAATCTTCGAATTGCGAACAAAACGAGCCTAATATTGCAATGCTTCTGACGTACGCACGATTTTATAAAAAATGTTGAAGTTTAATGTATATATATTAAAAAGATAATTTACAAAATGTACCCTCACCTTATAACAATTTACGATTTTTTTATATAATAAACTTTATTAATCAAATATATAACACATATCTACCGATTCATTCCGATTAAAAATACCCACGGAAAGATCTTCGAATTGCGAACAAAACGAGCCAAATATCGCAATGCTACCGACATACGTACGACTTTATAGAAAATGCTGAAGTCTAATATTCCGTAATTGTTAAAAAAAATGTCAGTGAAATAAAAAAACCTGTGTTGCGGCTATGTAATCAAATTGCACAAATACAAGCCCCGCCGCAACGCGCGAAAGGTTCAGCTCTTATGTAATAAAAAACCGCCATATTCTAAAGCAAAAGAAATTTTAAAAATACTTGAAAAAAAAAATGAAAAAAATTAATGTCCCGCAGCAACGCGCGGGCAATCATGCTTGTTGATGCTAAAATCTTGTTAAATTTAATAACCTTGTTCACCCTCTTTTGAATATATTTCTTTTACTTGCCAGAATCACAAATAAACTCACATACACATTTAAGCAATGTTTTGAAAACCGGGTCAATAATCGACCCGGTCGAGTCACCGGGTCACCGGGTTACCGGTTCAACCGGTTGGCCCGCCGGGTCAACCCGGTTTTCAAAAAAAATAATAATATTTTCAATAACACAAAAAATTATATATATAAATTATGAATATACCTTATATTTAGCCTAAAAACGATTTACTACAAAATATAACATGTAACAAATAAAATTACGTTGCAAATATATATAAAAAACTTATTTTATTTATAAAAAAACATGAAAAAAACAAAACCCGGCCGGGTCAAACCGGGTTTCGAAAATATAAAACCCGGTTTAATTTAACCCGTTTTTTCGACCGAACCCGGTTCAACCGGTTGACCCGGCCGGGTCGAACCGGGTTTCAAAACATTGCATTTAAGTCATCATCATCACAAGAACTTGAACCTATAAATGTAGTAGATGTTGGTTAAAGTGTTCTCGTAGTCAAATCAAAGGTGGCAATGATGAAGATGTTTGCAGCGAGGTGGGGCTGGCTGTACGGGGTGGTTTATAGGCTTAATTGGTTTGTAGGCTGATTTGTTGTCGCAGGCTCATGACATGGGGTTGTGATTTATCAAGTCATTCATTTTGTTTCTCTCTATTTGGTTATGGGTTTTCTAAATGTGCTTAGGGGGCAATGAGACATAGGTAAAAAAGGTGTGAGTATAGTTTGATTGGTGCTGTGAATGATGGAGCATGATAATAATTAATAATAATGATTTCTGGTAAGTGAAATTGTGACCGCAGCATGTCCCACATTATCATGTGCCCTGTAGCACATGTTGAAAAAACCCTTATGTTATTACCACAGATTTTGATTCCATCAAATTGGTAGGGAGTAATGTATATGGTTATGTAGGCAGTGTTTTTTAATCTTTTCGAAATATGCAACGCTGTAGTGATATGTTAAAGAGTTTTGAGATGATCAAATTTTAAACTATGTTTTAGTTGATGGAACTGATTTGGTTAGACGCATAATTAATATAAATAGTACGTAGTCATTACTAGCTCATGTGTTTACCCCTATACGCCTAATTATTACTTAATGGAATAACCTAAACGACACCAAAGTTTCTGTACAATAATTGTCTTATAAAGAATGCGATAGATGTAGAGAATCATATTTATGGTAAACCTTTTCAAAATGTTTATAAAATGCCACATCAATTATTTTTAAACCTTTTGGGATTAAAAAAATACATTCACTATAGTATAAACCTTTACAACTTCATAAAATGCTTTACATAACACATGCATTAAATGTTTTAAAATTATGAAGACGTTCAAGAATTAGGACTTTTTCATGTCACCTAGACATGAAATGAAACTCCACTATAGACGAAATGAAACATAAGCATATTCATCACTTTTAGACCTTTTGAGGTTGACATTAACAAATTGCAATAATAAACCTTTGACGTTGAAAAAATCCATTTACAATTAAATGCACCAAAATCTTAAAATCCTAAGAAATATGGGTTAAGTTATAAATACCTTTTAAAAATTCATTTGTACCTCCATGTTTTTAAATTTTTTATTTTTTTATTATTTTATTGTTTTTATAATTTTATATATGTTATAAACAGTGATACGAAAAATACAGAATGAAAAATATAAAGTTTAACATGTCAAAAGTATTAAATTGTCAAAAATTACGAAACATAAATTAATAAAAAAACATGTTTTGTACTTTTTGGGTACTTTTCTTTTACTTCTTAGCGGGGCAGAGAGTACCAATAGTAGCACCCAAGAAATATGAGTACTACTATTGGTACTCCTGACCCACTTAAAAAGTGTTATATATTTTTTATTCTTTTTGTTCCTCAATTTATAGTTCAACACAGTTTTTTATCACTTTCTATTTCGTATTTTTTGTCATTTTAATGCGTTTGATGTGTTAAACTTTATAATTTTCGTTCCGTACTTTGCGTTTCACAGTTTTTAACATAAACAAAATTAAAATTAAAAAAATTAAAATAACCGAAAAATCAAAAGAGGTACAAATGACTTTTTAAGAGGATCTTTATAACCCACCCAAAAAATATATCAAAACGTACCTTAACTTAAATAGTTGTATTGATATTATTGGCATATCGGCATATCATAATAAAGCTACACCAAAGACATACTATATTTTATTTGATGGGTAAAATATATAAATAAATGCCAAAACAAAGAATTTTGACTTTTTGTTACATCTCCCAATAACCACATATCCACTTTCTGTTCCAATCCTTCACTTCCATTTTCACGAGTTTTGAGTTCTGGCAAAAAAACTTAGGAGATAAGAGCTAATTTAACACTTTAATTGTTACTCCCTTCGTCAAAAAATTATTGTCCCTCGACAAAAAACACACAGTTTAATAAAAGTGTATTTATTACTGTTTTCTCTCTTACTTTTTGACAGAATGACAGTTTTACCCTTAGCTAATTAATTAAAGTCTTCTTTAAAGTTTGTAATAATAATTTTAAACAAAGGGTAATATAGTAAACTTATCAAACTTCTCTATCTATTTTTAGTAGTGGACAATTAAATTAAGACACCCAAAAAAAAAAACGTGGACAATAAAAATGAGATGGAGAGAGTATCTCTCATGAACGATGAGGGCATTCGGATTATCAAGCCGAGGGTACTCAATTCTTTTCTACCAATTTGATATTTTTCTATATGCATTTGTGGGTCTACGAGAGGTTTGTGGAGGGCAACTCCCCTAGTACTCTTCATAAGGCTCCGCCCCTGAATGTGGGCTAGACTTAAACTCTGACCAAACAAAAAAGTAGTGAACTGTAGGTGCCGGAGACCGCCTCCGGTGACCCACATACAGCCGCCGCTGTTGTGGTTGGTGTCGGGATATACCGCTGTCAGCAACCCATAAACCCACAAACACCATCGGAGACTCCTCCTATTGCCACCCCGGACACGTAAACCACCAACCAGTGACGGACCCAACTGGGAAACCACCTATAATGGCTGCTGTTGGTTTGCCTCTGCCACCAACATATACATAACAAACAGAATTATCATAATAATGGTAGGTGTCAAAATTTTAAAGAGAAATAGTGAGATGAGTGATATACTGTAGACATGCAAGTTTAAACCGGTTTTTTAAAAAACCGGTCGAAAAAACCGAAACCGGTTTTTTAAAAAACCGGTTTTTTTTAACCGGTTCGGTTAAATATAACCGAACCGGTTAGACCGGTTTTCGGTTTTTTAATCATACCGGTTTTAAAAAAAAACCGGTTAAAACCGGTTTTTTTTTTTTTTAATTTTTTTTTTTAATTTTAATTTTTTTTTTCTTATAACCGATAAGAGTTAAAAAAAACCCGGTTTTAACTACTTGAGTACTTGAGTACACTAATATGTTTTTAAAAAAACACTAATAGTTTTTAAAAAAAAGTTTTTAAAAAAACACTACTTGAGTACACTAATATAACCGAACACTAATAGTTTTTAAAAAAAAATTCTTTTTTGACTACTTGAGTACACTAATATGTTTTCGGGTGATGGCCATGCCGAAGCTCGAAATGTATTAGTATTTATATATTTTTAGTTGTATAATTGTATTGTTTAAATAAAAGTTATGATTGTATTTTTTAGTATGTTTCCGGTGCAAATAAAAATTTATGATTGTATTTGTTTAGTATGTTTCCGGTGTATTGTTTAATTAAATGTTTGATAATTAACAAGTTTATTAAATAAATGTTCGAAGTTTTAAATTCCGAAAAAAACCGAACCGGTATAAAGACCGATTCCGAACATTTATAACCGAAAAAAACCGATTTCGAAAAAACCGAAAAAACCGAAACCGGTTATTAGAAAAACCGGTTTTTTTAAAACCGGTTTTCTAATAACCGAAAACCGGTTTTAACCGATTTATTTGCATCTCTAATATACTGTGAGTATTATTGATTTTAGAAATAATTACATTGAAGGTAAAAACATAGCATTAAACTCTAATATCTGTTTGTTCCAAAAAAAACTGTAATATCTGAAAACAACAATAGCAACTCTTTTATTTGTAAGTTATTACATCGGAATAAAAAAGGTGTCAATACACCAATCATTTGACACAACAATAGCAATGGGGCGATTACTATTTATTGCAAATAAAGACAAAAAATAGCGTTAAGGACCAATGGTGTATGTAGAAAAAGACAAAAAATGACCTCTATAAAAGTTACTGTTTCAAATTTTGAGTTAAGGACCAATGGTGAAATAATGAAAATTTTTGAAATTACTAAATTGCCCATCGTTGAAAAGTCAAACTAACACACGTTACGTATAACGGGGCTAGAGGGACCAAACAGGTAACAACAGTGACAAAAAAGGACTAACGACATCGACCCCCGTTATCTAGGGACTGAATTCGTAATCGGGCCTAACCATAGGGACGAACGATGTAATTTACCCTTTTTTAATGATTAAGTGGTTTGGAAGTATCACTTATGAGCCATATATTTGAGAGAGTGAGATTTTTGTGACCCTACCCATGTGATTAAACAAGGGATTAAGCCCACTCATTAAGTGATAACAAGAGAAAAAGAAACACCACCTAAGTAATATATAAGCCCATGTTCTAAGATGTTAAATATTGATGTCAACGTGTGTGTTCCTTGTTTGCCAGTGGTGTACTCACTTTCCAGAAGTGTATATTTTATTTATATTTTCTGGTGCGGGTATATGCTCTTTGCAGTTCGAAATGAGGACTGGTTTTTAGTGGTTTACCAATTTGGACTTTCATTTCGTGACCCAAAAGAAATGGGTCACGCAATACACGCGTCACCCAACTATACACTCTACATCCCACTTTTACTTATAATTCATCCGACAGAAATTGAACCATGGCCCACTTTTCAAGTTTTGTCCTCACACGCGTACTGAGTCATATCTCGCGTAAAAAACATAGTGTGTCACGAGATATGAATGTGGGTCACTAGATATAAAAAGTGTTTAGGGAAAGATGAAAATATTTATGAATAACCGACGAAATTCATTTAAAGACAATACAACCGGAAACTTTTGATATCTAGTATAGATGGTTCTTTATAAGAGCATTCCCAATGCAAAAAGCTTTTGATGGCTTTTAGAATTTAATGCATTAAATGCTAGACACATTTAATGAGTAAGACTTTACAAAAGACTTGGTGTTTGTCAAGTCTTTGTAAAACATTTCCAAAAAGTTTATGGTACAATGCCAAAAAACATTTATAAAAACTTTTTTAAATAGTGAAAAGTCTTTTGTAGCTTTACCCATTAGAGATGCTTTAAGTTTTCTGTAGTTTTAAAATATTATATTTAATTTTAAAGTTTTATAGACATAAATTTGTTAGTGGTGAGGTTGTTGGTGATGGTGTTTTTTAGGGTGGAGGTTGTTAGTGATGATAGTTAGTTTAGGCTGTTAGTGGTGATAGTTGGTGTTGTCAGTTGTTGGTGGTGGGTTGGAAGGTGAGGGATGTTAGTGGTGATAGTTGGTGGGGGTTGTTGGTGGTGATAATGGGTAGAGACAATTGAAGGTGGTAGTTGGTGGAGGCGGTTGTTGGTGGCGGTGGTTGTTGGTGTTTACGGTTGTGGTGGTATTGGTGGTAGGTGGCGGGTGTTGGTGGCGGTTGTTGGTGATGTCATGGTAGGTGGCGATTGTTGGTGGTGTTGTGGTGACGATTGGTGGTGATGGTGGTTGTTTACGGGTTTAGGCGGTGAGGTTTGTCATTAGTTGTTCTCGTATATTTATACTATGGCGGAACCTCAAGTAAAATATTATTTGGGTTTGATTATTATCGTTAAGTTGTTATGTATATGCTTCGTAATACGTAGTTATATGTTTTGTTATTTTAGGATTATGATGTGTATGTTACCACTAGAAGTAGGTTGACATTAATTTCATATTA
>BQNB010001447.1:3193-52734 GCA_026074375.1 Tanacetum coccineum
GGTGCTCCTCTTACACCTCCATTGACTCCCTCTACATTCCTATTGACTCCCTCTACGCCCCCATTAGCTCCCAAACCCTGGTCATTTCCTTGATCATTCAATTCATCAACAAGCTCATCATTACCTCCCCTAGGTCCTTTACCCCTTCCACCTCTACCAACCCGTTCACCCGATCCCCCTCCTCATGATTTGGCAATAGGCCGACCAACACTTTGGGTCCTCATTCTTGGTGGCATTATCTACACGAGGGAGAACATGGGCAACGTTAGGTAGGTGGAAAGACTAACATATATATAGAATATCTTACTGTATATAACTATACACATAATACCACCTTATGGTGTCAACATCGATTTATGTGAACGACATTACTAAGTATGAGAGAGTTGTGATACGCTTATAACTATGTTGGCCATCGTACTTATATTCGCATCCTTTCCCAGTCATACTCAATATTGAGCTTATACATTTCAATGACTGACATAACTAAAGTACCAAACCGCGAACTCGCGAAAGTAAGCAAAAGCAGAACACCACGCACATAGATCCTATACGAAACTAAATGACAGAGCTTAGGTTATAGTCAGGTCAACCCACCTAGTTCTCTATAACCTTGGCTCTGATTACCAATCTGTCACACCCCGACAATGGCAAAAACTCAGGAGCGCAACATAATGATCATTCATAACACAAGATACAATATAGAGAAAACTACAATGCATAAACTTCAAGTGTTACGAAGACCATCAACCTCGAACAACCTCGAGTGATGTCCCAAATCACAATCAAATCTATAAATTCTTACAATATCTAATAGTCCACACAGGGGTCCAAATCCAAACTTAAACAAAATCTTCCATATACTAAAACCAAATATAATAAACAAGCAAGACTTCATATGAGAAATCTACACGGGATACTTCTAAGTCTGCTATCACATAACACCAATGTATTCCTCTTTCACTTCACCTGAAAAATGATACTCGAAAACGTCAACAATAATGTTGGTGAGCTCGTAGGTTTGACCTTAAACCCAAAAGCTGTGCCAATATTTCAAAACAGTGGACAATAGTGCAATATGACAGTGAATATATATATGAAAACAACCCATGACATAGCATCCCCGCTAGTCATGTAACACAACCTAGCAATCCCGCTAGTAAATCATCATATGTCACTTACGCACATAAAAAGGCCTACCAGCTGAAGCACTAAATTAGGGCAGGACCTCACACATACCAGGGTAGGAGTACCCATCCGCTCCAATAACTACACAAATACTGGGTAGGTGTACCCATCCGATTCAAACAATCATACAAATACTGGGATAGACGTACCCCTCCGATCCAAACAATCATGTAATACATAATATTCACATAGCAGTCATAAGCACATATCTTGTCCCAAAAACAAAACCACATTTTGCACAGTTCAATTCAAAACACATTTGAGTATCATTTCCCCCCAACAGAAAAACAGTAGAAAAATAGGGCTACGAGAACCACCTCAAGCAAGTCTTTAGCAACCAAATCTCAATCACACAGGCAAATGCAACGACGTCCGCACACGACCTAGTCCAGTTAATGGCCCATTTTAATCAATTTAATTTTCCAAAACAGTCTTCACATTCGATGCATAAAGTTTAGACGTGTTGTACAATTACCCATAACAACTTAGTGGTGTGATGGTTGACGACATATCCCAAAAATTATATCAATCTCACCGCTCAATAATCCAAACTTATACTATTTAAAGAAAATAGATAAGTAATATGCGTAAATATTTATAATTAATAATTATAAATATATATCGATAAGTCAATTCGGTAACCTTAATCACCGTGAAAATAATCATAATAGAGTTGAAAATGGAACGTTTACTCATAATAAACATATTTAAGAAGTTTTGAGAAAATTTATATTTTTCGTCTTTTAATGAATTTATTTAATAATAAAATTTTATTATTTAAATCAAAAATCATGTTTTTAAGTAAAATTTCTAAGTATAAATTTTTTATGAAATTTCGACATGACCCGTACGTTCATACAACGTTTTCCAAGGTTTTTAACCTTTATTTCAAACACTTTTCAAACTTTCGACACTTTTTCGACAAAATTTCAAAATCTCGATCTTTAACGTTTACTAAAACGTTTTCCCCAAAATATCGTTTAATACCACTTCGTAAATACATTTCACTTTCAAAAAGTTCGTCAAAACTCTTATAACGACTAAATATCGCTTATTGGGCTTTAAGGCCCAATAAGGGTCCATTAAGATATTTATAAGTCCAAAATACAATCCAAGTCCAAAACCAAAGTTCATTTATATACATAAGCTTATACTAATAACTAGAAAATAATTCGGACCACAATAAGCCCTCCCATTAAGCCACGACTTAAATGGGCTTATTGGTCGTGAGCCCATAAGCTCCACAATACATATATTAAGCTTGACAATAAGCTAATAAGCTACGTATCGCATTTGGTTACTACTATAAGCTATAAAAATAGTCTACGACATTCGCCATACCACATAAATAATCAAAACACATTTCCTTGAGTTTCTCAAAATAAGCCGCGAGCCATAAGCTCACAATAAGCCACGAAATAAGCCCAAAAATAAGCTATAAATGCTATTATACAAAATAAGCTATTTAGCAATATATGTTTTTCAACCATCACGACCACAACATCAAAACTACAAAACCCCCCTTGTTTCTTTTCTTATCCGACGAACCAAACACCCCCTTTTTATTCGTTTCGTTTCCAAAAATCGATTTTTACGACGATCAACTTGTACAACTAACATCTATGCATCAATATAAACCCCAAAGGACAAACGAAATTTAAATTTGAAAACTTACAAGTAAATTTTCAAAAATGTAAATTTCGACACGAACCGGACAACCCAAACGTTGTTTAAATGAATACACGTATACTCGTATCAACCAGGAATATCACATTCTTGATCAAAGTTGGAAAATTTATGGGTGCTTGTTGTTGGCTTATTTCGGACGCACCAATACACACACACAAGTGTGTGTTTTTTTTGAAATGAAATGGAATGCATAGAAATGTCTAGTGATAAGCATTATAATTGTACAACTTTGGGACAAGCTTGCAAAAAAGTGCCTCCTTGTCCCCTATTGACTTCTTGACCGGCCATGGGATCCTATGGGGTCTTGGGTCTTTCTTTTCTTGTGAGGATCACTTAAAAGCTCGTAAAACTCAACCGTAAAATACTCCCCGAAGTTACTTAGCATTTTTATTCACTTTAGAAATACTTTTCCAATAACTTAGAGTATTTACTCGACATATTTTCACTTTAAACCCTTAAAAACTCATTTGGCCATTAAGGACGTGTCAGGACTCGTTGTTTTTGGCATTTCTCAAAATTCACGGGTCAAACCACCCGGAATACAAATAACATAATAACAACCTCTAAAAAGGAATATTATTCACAAATAACCATAAATAATAACAATTATCATAATATCATCACCGTCAACACGGTAGAAAATCTGAATAAACTGACAACCGTTAAATAGTCAAAGGACTAAAAATAAAATATTCATAACACAAAAGGGGCAAAGGTTACATAAAAGCTTTTCTAGAATATTTTAAAGTATTTGGAAGCAAGTGTTCGTTTTGAATACTAAAGACTATCTAACCAAGTTTGACCCAAAGTGTAACATTCTGTATTTTCAGGTCATTTTACGACTCAATATTTCTCACTATTTATTTTTAGAGCTTTGCGTGATTGCTTTTAATTTTTATCGTTAAGTTAAATCGCGTAAACTAAAAATCAACAATCAACGTAAACGGGCACCAAACAAATTAAAGTCTACGTCAAGCAAGTGTTAGATAATTATTAACTTTGCACATTTTATTTTTATTGGTTACGTAGAGTGTTTATGTTTTGAGATAAAATACATTTAGGCATTCACGAAACCACCAAAACTTATCTACGCTTCAACAAATACCCATTATTATGCCCAATACTCAAAGTTTTATAAAACTTCACCCATATTTATCATTGCAGCCGAATTATACCTTATAGGAACCAAACTAAAACCTATACTTTATAAGAATTAACTTCTACCCTTAAACTACATCTTAAAACTTCAAGTATTACTTGAAGTTCAACACAAAATATCAAGACTCATCTTGGTCATTGTCCCCCCATAAAATTCGGGGTTGATTCACACCCTAGGGGACAAAGAGCACACAATTTATCTACTAAGTACCTTGTACAACCTAGGACTCATTATACTTAGTACCATGACTAGTGTTTTTGACCATTGTTCACCTTGTTTCACTCCTTGTTGTCTAGCCGCCCCCCTCTTAGTCTCTCATGGTCTTGACTTCAAAATAGTATCTTGGACTCACTCCTTGTAGTATATAAAGAGTGAAAGACTTATAGATATCACACACATACATTCCTTAAACAAAAACCAGCACAAAAACTCTCTCTTTTGCCTTACTAGGCCACAACAAGAATTAACACAAACAATTTCAGTTATTCCAATGTATTAGTCTTCAAACGACTTATATTGAGGTCGTTCTCATATCTTGTGCTATTGATCTATGAAGTAACACTCCCATGACCCATATTCCGCTGCGACCCGATTTAGGGGTGTTACAGATTGGTATCTAGAGCCAAGGTTATAGAGAACCAGGTCAAATATTTTTACTTGGACTATAACCGTTTTCAAACATTGCATCATACAAAGGGGTTTTCACGGGACATACATACATTTGTTTGCATTAGTTGGTTAGACTAGATGCTGTCATGATTGATATACATGTTATAATATACTATGTGTATTACTATAAGGGTCTTATATTGATACTTATATAAGCTACTTTTGTTGTCACATATACAGTCATGTCATGAGATGAAGCATCGTCTGGGGTTACTTATACATCCATCTCGAGTGATTACGAGGAGCCATCTGACGTAGGTTCTCCAGGAGTCGTCATATACAGATACGATGGACTCCCCATGCATCCGGCAAACCCACCATCACCGAATTATGTGCCTGGCCCAGAGGAGCTAGAGCAGGCACCGCTCTGGCCGGATTACGTGTCAGGACCAGAGTTCCCAGAGTACTTGGCCCCATCGGATGAGGAGGTTCCCGTTGAGGATCAGCCTTATGTTGTTGCTGATTCACCCATAGCCCTATTTCCGGGCTACATTACCGATTCAGATCCGGAGGAGGATCTGGAGGATGAGTCAGAGGATGGTTCCACGGACTATACAGCTGACAGAGGAGATGTAAGCATGATGTGGGACTCGTGGGGGCGGGGGTTGATGCTGTCCAACAGAGGACGAAGAGGGGGCCTCTAAGAAGGGGAGGAGGAGGTGGAGGAGGAGACACGCAACCCTAGCTTCGAGCCGACTCTACTGCTGCTTCTCTAGTTGTGGACCTTGTCCCTTCCGCTGAGGAGACAGAGCCATTCGAGACTGATGAGTCCGCAGCGACACCACCACCACCACCCGCATATCGTACCACTGCTAGGATGTCTATCCGAGCTCAGACACATATACAATTTCCGTCTGAGGAAGAGGTTGACAAACTTCTTGCCATACCTACTCCGTCACCATCTCCACTCACTTTATTATCATCACCACTTCCTCTGATACCCTCACCACCATTTCCTGTACCATCACCACCTACTACTAGCCCTACTTACACTGAGGCACCTTTGGGCTACAAGGCATCCGGGATCCAGTTGAGGACTGCATCACCACCACCATTACCTTTATCCTCACCACTACCAGTACCACCACCTATCATACTTCCACGCACCAGAGCATCCATGGTTCTGATGAGAGCTGCCGCACCATCCACCTACATCCTAGCACCTCGATCGAGAACACCACCATCAGGGACACCACCAATCTTACCCATACCATTACCTACATCATTATTACCTTTACCTTTACCCTCTATTGACCGTAGAGCGGATGTTCTCGAGGCTGTGTTGCCGCCTCGAAAGAGGTTGTGCATTGCTCTCAGTCCTAGATTTGAGGTCGGGGAAAGTTCTTCTGCTACTGCTAGGTCTACTAGAGGCTTTAGAGCATATTATGGTTTTGTTGGCACTCTGGATGCCAAGATTAGACGTGACCCAGATGGGGAGGTAGGTTACGGGATTACTAATATCTGGGTGGACCCAGTTGAGGATGCAGAGGAGATACCACCGACTACTTTAGTAGAGTTAAGTCAGAGGGTGACATATTTTGTCACTACTGTTAGGCAGGATACATATGATTTATGTGAGGCTTGACGATGCACAGAGTGATCGATCTTTGATGACCGGTCAGCTCAACGTGCTACGCAGAGATAGGCGCTACCATGCCAACACTGCTTTACTTGTTGAAAAAGAAGCTAGGGTTGCCCGAGAGGCATGGGCACAGTCTATGGATGCCAGCCATAGGGCACGTTCTGAGGTTATGACATTACGGACTACAGTCTCAGCACTCCAGACTGAGAATTGAGAGTTGCGGGCAGTAGACCACAGACGACAGACACAACTTCTAGAGGCATTGACTTAGGAGAGAGCGTTACAGACTCAGTCTGTTGTACTATAGAGACAGAGGATCGAGGACAGTGATAGGCTGACTCAGCACATTTAGCACGAGCATGACCGCTTTAGAGAGTTTTAGCGCACTAGAGATGTTGCACCAGAGGATGCTGACAGTTCTTCTTAGATTGTACCATGTGATTAGCTATTTTGTATAGCCTACTAAGTATTGCGAGTAACTCCCGGCTAGTAGGGCTTTAGGTTTTATTTTCATCTTGTAACTTAATGGTAGTGATCATTTTGTAACCGAACCAGTCATGTATGTTTTCCAAATTATATTTGAAATGGATGTATTATGTCATGTCAATGTGATCTCAAAGTTTACTATGTACCTCTCTTGTGTTGTGATCTCACTTTATTTATTGTGTATATGTCATGTCGCGATTATTATTGTATGAAATCTAACGTGTATTATATTTTCTTGTAATTTGAAGAAAATGCCTCCAAGGAAAGCACCCAGAACCAGAACTACCCCCGCCACTGCCACTACCACCACCACCACCTCAATGAATGATGCTGCTATCAGGGCATTGATATCCTAAGGCGTAGCTGATGCTTTGGCTGAGCATGCAATTCAAAGAAACAATAACCTCAATGGCGATGGAAGCCAAGGTTCTGGAAGTGGTATTGCAAGACGTGTGCGCCCTACTCATGAGTGCACTTACACTGAATTTCTCAAATGTCAACCTATGAAATTTAAGGGTACTGAAGGAGTTGTTGGTCTAACTCAATGGTTTGAAAGATTGAAGACTGTCTTCAATATCAGTAACTGTGCAGTCGAGAACCAAGTTAAGTTTGCTACTTGCACCCTTCACGGTGTTGCCTTAACATGGTGGAAATCCCATGTCAAGACAGTTGGTCATGATGCCACTTACGGCGTGCCTTGGAACACACTTATGAAAATGATGACTGCTAAGTACTATCCTCGAAACGAGATCAAGAAATTAGAGATGGAGATATGGGAGTTGAAGGTGAAGGGTACTGACTTGGCAAGTTATACCCAACGCTTTTAATAGTTGGCTTTGTTGTGTGGGAGGATGTTTCTCGAAGAGTCTGATAAGATTGAAAAGTATGTTGGTGGTCTTCCCGACATGATACATGGGAGTGTAATGGCGTCCAAGCCAAAGACAATGCAAGATGTAATTGAGTTTTCAATTGAGCTGATGGATAAGAAGATCCGCACTTTTCAAATGAAATTTACACATAACTTGTGAGCATGGACTCCATCATCATGTATTCTCAAAAATCCTATCGGAAGCAACCCCTTCGTTAAGTGAAATAAGACAGATTACCTATACCAGCCTGTACCTGCGTGTTTTGTATTTAGTGTCGCTAGACTAGGGAAATGTGCTTTGAACTAGCTACATATCGTTATATACTAGTGATTCTATCCGGCAGCATTATTGCTATGAAGCCCCACACGCACCACTGCCACCTCGCACACGACCTCAAATGATGATGCTGCTATCTGGGCATTGATATCCTTGAGTCGTAGTGATTGCTTGGGGCTGGCCATGAAATTCAAAGAAACAAATATCTCAATGGCGGATGGATAGCCAAGGTTTCTGGACAACACAAGTGGTATTGCAAGGACCTGTGCGCGACCTACTCGTGGTGCACTTACACTGACTTTCTCAAATGCCATCCTATGATTTAAGGGTAACTGAAGGAGTTGTGGTCTAATCAATGGTTCGTAAGTTTGGTGATCTGTCTTCATTGAGTCAGCAACTGGCAGTCTGTCGTGAGAAGCCAAGTTAGTTTGCTACTTGCCACAAAAAGAAAATTCACGGTGTTGACCCTTAAATGGTGGAAATCCATGTCAAGAAAGTTGGTCATGATGCCACTTTACGGCGTGTGGCCTTGGAATACACACTTATGAAAAGAGATGACTGAGACTAAGTATTGTCCTCGAACCAGAGATAAGGAAACATGGAGATGGAGATCTGGGAGTTGAAGGTGAAGAGTACTGACTTGGCAAGTTATACCTAACGCTTTTAGGAGTTGGCTTATGTTGTGGCGGTGTGGATGTTTTCTCAAGAGTTCTGACTAGATTTGAAAAGTATTGTCGGTGGTCTTCCCGACTATGATATCATGGGGAGTGAAATGACGTCTAAGCCGAAGACAATGCATGATGTAATTGAGTGTTCCTCATTGAAGCTTGATGGATAAGTACATACCCGCACTTTTGAAGAACGCTGGCTCAAGAATATTAAAAGAAGTTTGAGTACTCCATTTAAAGAAACAATCAGGAACTCAAAAGAACAAAAACAAGATGGCAGAACGCCAACCTATTAGTAGAGCCTACACGGCTGGGCCTTATGAGAAACAAGGAGACAGTATGAGTGGATCTCTGCAAAAAGTTCTCCAAGTGCACACTGACCATCATAATGGTCTTATGTGTCACCGAAGATGCCACATAGTGCAAACAATGGTTGGCCATCTGGACCGTGGTGATTGTAGGAGTTTCTGGCTCAAGATCATACAATTCAGTGCTAAACACTAAGGTAACAATCGTGAGCTGATGGATAAGAAGATCCGCACTTTTGCTGAACGTCAGACTGAGAATAAAAGGAAGTTTGAGGACACTTCAAGGAATAATCAGAACCAACAA
This sequence comes from Tanacetum coccineum, assembly GCA_026074375.1. NCBI lineage: Eukaryota > Viridiplantae > Streptophyta > Magnoliopsida > Asterales > Asteraceae > Tanacetum > Tanacetum coccineum. Next base: position 12,392 of record BQNB010001447.1, read on the forward strand.
CAACAAAACAAGAGGCAGAACACTGGCAGGGCCTACACTGCTGGGCCTAGTGAGAAAAGGGAGTATGGTGGATCTCTGCCAAAATGTTCCAAGTGCAACTACCATCATAATGGTCCATGTGCACCGAAGTGCCACAAGTGCAACAAGGTTGGCCACCTGGCCCGTGATTGCAGGAGTTCTGGCAATGCTAACACTGGTAACAATCAGAGAACCACTGGGGCTAATCAGAGGGGTAACGGTTGCTATGAATGTGGTGCTCAAGGGCATTTTAAGAGGGAATGCCCAAAGCTGAAGAACAACAACCGTGGTAATCAAGGTGGAAATGGCAATGCTCCAGCAAAAGTGTATGTGGTGGGCAATGCAGGGACAAACCCGGACTCAAATGTCGTTACGGGTACGTTCCTTCTAAACAACCGCTATGCTTATATCCTATTTGATACTGGTGCCGATAGGAGTTTTGTGTCTACTGCATTTAGCTCCCAAATTGATATCACACCAACTACATTAGACTATTATTACGATGTTGAACTAGCTGACGGGAAAATAATTAGGATAAACACTATCATTCGGGGTTGTACATTAAACTTCTTAAATCATCCATTCAATATCGACTTAATGCCCGTAGAACTTGGTAGTTTCGACGTCATAATTGGTATGGATTGGTTGGCAAAGTACCATGCTGTCATTGTTTGTGCCGAGAAAATCGTTCGTATTCCCTGGGGAAATGAAACGTTGATTGTTCGTAGTGACGGAAGCGACCAGGGAAACGAGACTCGATTGAACATCATCTCGTTCACTAAAACACATAAGTAAATGCTAAAAGGATGTCATGTCTTTTTGGCACATGTTACTACAAAGAAGACTAAAGACAAGTCGGAGGGGAAGCGACTTGAGGACATACCAATCGTTCGAGATTTTCCTGAAGTATTTTCTGAGGACTTGCTGGGTCTTCCACCGACTCGACAGGTAGAATTTTAGATTGAACTAATACTTGGTGCTGCACCTGTAGCACGAGCACCTTACCGATTAGCTCTATCTGAAATGAAGGAATTGTCAGACCAACTCCAGGAGCTTTCTAACAAAGGCTTCATAAGGCCAAGTTCCTCACCTTAGGGAGATCCAATCTTGTTTGTCAAGAAGAAGGATGGATTATTTCGAATGTGCATCAACTACCAAGAACTGAACAAGCTAACGGTGAAGAATCGTTATCCACTCCCAAGGATCGACGATTTATTTGATCAACTACAAGGATCTAGAGTTTATTCTAAGATAGACTTGCGATCATGTTTCGACACTAAGACATGTAAAACCTAAGAAATAATCAAAATGCTCCTTGATTTAATTTTGCTCAACCAAGATTGTCGAAAATATATATTAGATTATATACTTTTGACAACAAGTAAGAGAACATTGTGCATATGTGAAAAATATTTTTAACATATCTCAACAATATATGAAAATTAATTTTCATGTGCTCCTAGTTGTGAGAAAGACTTATTAGAAAATAATAGATTGGGACTATTGTATATATGCATAATGAGATATGCATTTAGATAGAAGAATTTGTAAAAGTTTGCTTATAGACTTTTCCCAATCTTGTGTTTTTGTGTAAAATAGAAACCTAGACACAGAGAGAGAAAAAAAAATATTTTAGTCAGTCAGGTGGGTGGTCCCCTAAAGTCTGGCCGGTCCCCTTAAAATTAAAGGGGCCGCCCTTTATTAATTAAGGGGGCCGCCACCTGTTGAGAAATTTTTTTCTCAGATTTTTGACAAACAGTTCTTTGATGATTATCATTTCTTTATTATGCCGAAAACTTAATCAATTTGTTCCATCATTCCTAGACCTAGACGTAAGTAGTTAAATGGCCCACGTTTAAGTGGTTTAGTTAGAATATCGACTATGTTGTCTTCCGATGAGACATTTTCTATAGAGATATTCTCTTTTTGAATATTATCGCGAAGAAAGTGATGGCGAATCTCAATGTGTTTTGTTCGTGAGTGTTGAACGAGATTCTTACTTATTAGTGACGGGTTCAATAAACCTTTTGTTAATTGAATAGATTAATTACTTCGGATGAAATAATTAATTGTCACGATTTGTAATATGATAAGTATGTGACGATAGAGTAATAGAATGGAGTTAAAGCTTGATGAGAATATTCTGATAGACGTAGTTTATTGTGGACATGTAGACGAAGTGGACGTCGTTATCGAAAAAAGTTTGTTTCATCCATAGTGTTTTTGATATCATGCCTTTTCGGCGTTAGATGCAAAACTAATCCTACTTCGATTTTATTAATTACCTACTAACTTACTTTTCTTCATCTACGTGAGTTCGCTACTAGTGGACATAGAAGATTTCCATTTTATAGAGATACGTAGAAAATCTTAATTCAACTACGTGAGAGATGAGTTCATAATGAACAAATTCTTTAAAAACTAGAAAGCCAACAAATGGCATTTCTAGTGACTACCATATTTCCTAACTATCACTAATACTAAGTACATCATATACCAATCTATAATTTACGTAATTAAGAAGATTGAGACGTAGACCTAAGCACTTCAAGAGAAATATTTAAAATCTCAAGGTAGCAGGCTTTTAAGGATGGAGAAATTATGGAAATCCTATATGAGCTTTCAATTTGTTTGAACGAAATCAAAGGATGCTTGTAGAAGATTAACCTCCGGAAGATATGAGATTTAAGCCATTTGGTCCCCTCTGTTTTTCATGGGTCCCGAGAAGTTATTGAAACCGAACATGTTTTGCATTTGATTCGGACACATGCACGGTGAACATCTTCCACATTGAGTAAAGCTTGGTTGGTGTGGATGATTCCACATTGTGTGATTAGTGTTAGAGTAGTTTGGTCTACCTTGGTCTCTCCTAGGTTGAGGTTTTTTTGGAACGAGGATGAGAGTTTTCCTTTCTTCTCGGAGGAGGTGTTTTAGACCTCATTGTGGGTTTAGTAAATCCAACTCTGGGTTTTAAGGAAGGTTTGAAAAAACGTTTTACCTCATCATCACTTGCAATAGGAATTTTAGTATTGTTTATAAGTACAAATTTTTGTTTTGAGTTTGGGTTTGATTCTATTAATTTTTCTTTCGACTCGACTTCTTGAGCTCTTACAAAATTTACTTGTTTGGTTTCGCTAGGTGACCCTTTGGTAAAATTAAATCCTAAACCGGATTTATCCCTGGAAGGTTTTTGAGAACATATTATTTTCTTAAGTGAATGACTACTATCATTAAATTGATTTAGCCTATATATTTCTTTTCTAAGTTTCTCATTTTCAAACTTAAGGTCTTGACATAATTTGCATTCTTCATTTACTTCCTTACCTTTTTCTAACCTAGATAATTTATCTTTTAATTCTAGTGCTTCATTCTCTAATTCTATTTATCTTGTTTTAGGAGTTTTAATATTTAGCCATGACTTTTAGTCCTATTTTGCATAGTCTACTATATTCCACTACTAATCATTTCGTCTAATGATGATTGGTCATCACTAAGTATTCGGTTTAAAAAGTACCTAATTGGAAAAGTTTTTTTGCCATAAGAACACTTACGTCAATGTCTCACCTCTTCATCTTCGTCGCTATCACTCTAAGATCCTCCAACAAACGCCTTTTGATTTTGGTATTTTAATAGTTTTGGATATTCTCCGATGAGATAATTTGGATCTCCACACTTAAAGTATTTTCTTTCGCCTTTGCCCATTTTTTCGTCTTTATTTCTTTGGAATGATTTTCTTTCTTCATGTGGTTGTCTTACGAATCGTCCTCGTCTTTTGAAGAATTTCTTGAAGTCTCTTACGGCCATGGCGTATTCTTCATCTTCACTATCGGAGGTTGAGCTATCATCATCACTAGATTCTTTTCTAGCTTTCAAGGCAATAGATCTACTTTGTTTCACTTTTTTTGCTTTGAACGGTTTCGGAATCTTTCTTAATTACTTCTTCATAAACTTTCAAATTTCCAATGAGTTCGTCAAGTGGTAGAGTTGTTAGATTCTTTGATTCTTCAATCGCCGTGACTTTTGCGCGCCATTTAGGATGTAATGCCCTAAGAAATTTCCTAACACAATTCTTGCTAGAAAAACCTTCATCAAGTGCTTTTAGACTAGTAATAATAGTGTTAAATTTAGCAAAGGCATTATCTATTGATTCCTCTTCCGGAATCGTAAATTGTTCATATTGTTGAACAAGAAGATCTATTTTGTTAGCTTTGACTTGATTATTACCTTGATGAGTGATTAACAAAGTATCCCAAATTTCTTTTGCGGTTTGACACATAAAAATTCTTTCGTATTCTTTTCGTGGCAAAGCATTATAAATTACCATTTTAGCTTATGGGGTGGTATTATTTTAGCAAGTTTCTTTTTAAGATCATCATTTTGTTTATGAAAATGTACAACTTCATCCTTTTTAGTTTCGGGATTATTTTGAATAGGAGGAAAATCACCATCGGTAATAACATGCCAAAGATCTAGATCTTTTGACTTCACATAAGTTTTGAATCTATTTTTCCAATAAATAAATCCATCACTTTCAAATAGTGGTGGTCTTTGCATAGATTGCCCTTCTAAATATTTTTCCGATTCCATAGATCGATTCAAGTTTTAAAATACAATTTATTTTAAAAATCTTGTTTGACGTAGCTCTGATACTAATTGTGGAAAACTAGAAGGGGGGTTGAATAGTTTACCGCTTTTTAATTTAAGGTTTTAAAGTGTTTGAAAAAATTCTTGATTTGACTTTATGTGAATTCAACACTTGCACAATATGAACAATATACATATCTAAACAATTAATAGGATAATATGAGAAAATAATGTAAGAAAATTGATAAGAGTAAGAAACAAGCCCTCCACAAACGCAAGACTTAAAAGTGGTTCGGTAACGAAGCACCCTTATCGCCCCTTAAAAAACCCTTCCACTCCCCGAGCACCAAACTCGAGAGTTTTCTTCACTATGTCAACAAACTCCCTTATGGCGGAGAAAACCGTACACAACGTTGCTTACACCGATTTACAAAACAAAACAAAATGTCGAGTTATAATCTTAGCTAGAACCAATCTATCACAACACAACTTCACGACTTATGCACGACTTCACAACTTCACGACTTCTTCACAACTTCACGACTTCTTCACAACTTCAAGACTTCTTCACAACTTCGTGACTTCACTTCACCACACTACTTATATACACCCACTATCTAACACTACATGTAAGATCACCACGATCTAACTAATACTTACACAAGATCACCAAGACTCTATTCAACTACACACAAATACAAGATTTACAAATGATTTACAAGTTATGATAAGGATGCAATAAGATTGCAATACACACTTGAGGTGTAATACTTCTTCACTTGATGCTTGAAGTATTCTTCTCTTGCACTTGAGGAATTGAGCTTGGATCACATGGACACAAAGCTTTATGATTAAATGATCAAAGGATTTTAGTGAGATGTGTGGGCTGTTTTAGAACAGAAAGAATGAGTGCAAAAGGTGAGAAAATAGTGAGGAAAAGTCCAGTATTTATAGGAAAAACTAGAGGAGCGTCAGTCTATGGGCGATCCCCTTAAATAGGGTAGCGGTCCCCTTAAAATTAAGGGGTCCACCCATGTATTTAAGGGGGCCGCCCTAGATTGGGCGCTCCCCATTTTGTCCTTTTGTGTAGGGAGAATTTTTTGGAACTTTCTAGCCGTTTTAGGTCCGAAAATTGGAATTTCAAAATGTTTATTTTGAAATAAAACAATTCCTCTAATGTAGAAAATTTTTTGTAATGGTTATAAAAATGTTATACAACATTTTATAAAAGTGTGAGGTTTGAATAAAAATTTGTCTTTGATCATAAAAAGGCATTAAGCAATTTATTGTTATTCATAACCTTGAAGTGATATAATTTCGAAATGAAAATTTACTGGAAATAATTACTTATTTACTTTAAATTTACCATAAATGTTTTTTTATATTTTGTGATTATCAAAATGTAAAGATGTAAAAAATATTGATAATGTTTTTAGGCATTATTTCTATCAACAGATCATTTGATTTGAGAGATAAAGTAAAATGAAGATGTGTGATTCACTACAATATGTGACATGAATCACACACATCCATCATTTAACTAACTTTTAATAAAAAATAAAAAAAACCTTATCTATATACTAATTATAAATTTATTAGGTTTAAATTATGCTTGGAATGATGAAATCCGACTACAAAAGAACCAAAGCCTACATACCAAAAATCCATCACCAAAGGTCTACTCCAAACAATGCCAAAATCTCCTTCAAAACTCTTCGAAATCACTTCATTCATGAAGGGAGACACATTGAATCCTCTTTCACCTTTGGAAATGACATCGTTGATCAATTTAAATCCATTCAATTTGATTGTCTCCTCACCTTAAATAGTCATATTTGTCCTCGTTTCATCATCAAATTCTATCATAAATTCCAACTAATTCAAAATGTGCATGATATGTCTCTTTTGATTGGTTTCACCATTCGATACAAGGAGTTCATTATGTCACTCGAAAAATTCGGTCAAGTCCTTCAAATTCCATACAAAGGAACATGTGTCTTCTCAAAGGATTGCTCATTAGAACTTTTAAACACTACTCGTGAAAAAACATGCCTCTTATCAAACTAATCTTCCAAACATTAGAGATGTCATTCAAAACATTTGCATTCCTTCAAGTCATCAAAGTTTCTCAAATCCTACCATTATCCTTCGAGATAATCTTCCTCCCTATATTAAGGATTGGGAACTCATTGTTCAAGAAAATATCATTTGTGTCGACGCTCACAAGAGCTCCATAGATGCATGCTCCGCTATTATGCTCCATCATCTCAAGAACTCTCAAAACTTTAACCTTGCCTACTTCATTGCTCACAAAATTGAGAGTGTTAAAAATAGAGTCGATTGCCCTCTTCCATATGGTTTACTCACTACTCGCCTTTACCGGTTTATTCTTGCTAGACATCCTAAACTCTTTCGTCCTCATCATACACTACAATTCATCTTGCACTATCGAATGCTAAATTCCATCAATAGAAAGAATGAGAGAAACGGGAATGAGAGTGAAGAAGCTAAGCTTGACATACCATACTCACCACAAACTAATCATCCCTTTTGCTAGGATATTGGTCATCCGTGGATCATTTCTAAATTAGGCATAACTGATTCTCTAGGAATTATGAATTGCGACTTTAGAATAATATTATGCTATCATATTAAATATCTGTAGTATCTTTTGTGTTAATCTAAGCCAACTTGAACTAAAAGTATGCGAATGAATACTATGCATGCTTGAACTAGATGATGAAACTACGAAATTATTTATCATGACATATCGTACGAATATTTTAGCATAATGATAATCTGTTATGAGTTTTTGGGTGAAAAATGATGTTTTGGTCGTTTTTAGTGATATTTGTGACCCACGGATCCACCATATGGCAGATCCGTACTTTGTTTTGGTAGATCCGTGGGTCACCCAGTCCAGGCCCCAAAATTTGAATTTTCTTGATTTTTAACTTTTTCTACTTTATCTTATAACCATGCTATATGATACTATGTGGGATTTTAAACCTTAGGATATAACATGTTCTCCATATAATCCAAGGACCATTATACAATCCACTTCACCACTTTCACCTTATAATCATCACCCTCAAACACCATTTTCTTCACACCTTCTCCACATTTCTCATATACAACCTTACTAGTTCATCACCATGACTAGTTCATCCAAAACAAATTCACCAAACTTCAAAAGAAAAACCGCAAGAATGAGTGTCAAGTATCCAAACTATGTTAATCTCACATCCTCAAGTGAGGAACAACCAAATGAGAGAACTCCTTCACCACCTCCTAGAAAGAAATCCCTCTCACCACCACAAGCTCCATCAAAATCCATCTCTAGCAAGAGTACACACTACACCTCATCATCATCACCAAGTGAGTCTCCGACACCAACTCATGTTGCACCTCCACCTAAACTTCGTTTTGTCATTCTGATAAAACAAGAACCTTAAGAACTTCCTCCACTACAAATATCACCAAATGATCCCTATGCTCAAACCATGGATAATTGGCCACCGGGCACTTCTAATCCATCTCCACCACCACGTGTCACTCGACCACCTCCCGGTTTCCTAAATCCACCACCCGGATTTGAACCATTACCATCAACCCAACCATTGTTTGTTAACATTAACAATAATACACCTCTCCTCCACAACAATGTACCTCCACTTGAAAACATTCACCATCCACCACCAAATCTTGGAAATCAAGATTTTCCCAATCCTCCAAACATCTTGGATTTTGTTCATCCAAACGACATGCCTCACCTCCACAACATGTTTTGTCAATGTTGTAGCACCACAAGGCATGAAATCCAAATGCTCCAAAACCGTGTCAACTACATGTTCTCATACATTCGACACTACCTCGGCTCTTTATCACACCCACCTTACTTTCCGCATTAGCCACATGGAAATCTCACCTCACCCCTTGGATTATATAGGAAAATGATATTTATTCCAAGATTTAGGATCTTTAATTGTTTTCTTTTTTTAGTTTAAGATTATTGTGTAATGGCTTTTATGGCAGATTTTATGTTTCATCCCTTATAATGGATTTAACATTATTTCATTTTGTTGTGTTGATGATTGATGTTTATTGTATAAAATGTATATGTGTGCATATGCGGTTGTCATATATACATATATTTGCTTGTCTACTAACTTTATTTTGTAGCACGTATCCATAGCTCGATTCCTTGGTGCCTTAAGCAAGGGAGAGCATACACCAAGGGGGAGCACTTGCAACTTAGTCGTTATTTTTTTTACTTTGCATTCGTAACAAAGTGACTTAGCATTCGTCAAAAACAAGACTTGCAAGGACTGCCTCTACAACACTTTTTGCTTCGACAAAAAGGGGGAGAAGATATGTAAACTCATCTACTAAATACTTATTTAGTAACTTTTAAATAAGCATGAGTTTATATTTTGTCATCATCAAAAAGGGGGAGATTGTTAATACAAATATTCGCGCAAAAACGATATTTATATTTAATGATCTTCATGTTTTGATAATAACAAATATAATGTCATACTACGTAAAAGTTTACGTAAACAAGTTATTTAGTCGAAAGTTTACTTGACGACGACAAATCACTTAAGGTATGAATATGGCATTATTAAACATAGTTAATGATCAAAGAAAAATATTATCATTTGCATAAACCCTTTCTAATCAAATGATTTAAGTTAACACATGATTAATTATAAGCTAGTTATATTAATCATGTAAGACAAAATAAGATTAACCATAAGTGGAAACAATCTTTCCAAATCTTTCCAAATCTTCCTAAATCTTTTCAAATCTAGAAAATCTTTTCTTATTGGTGATAAGAAATATTTTGTTCTAGAAGAATCTAATAAATTAGTTTTATTAAGTACAAAACAATATTTTGTATAGATTTGGGATTAATCTTAAAATGACAAATGTTGTCCCAGCTCCACCCACAGATCCACTAAATACAAGGGACGAACCCAGGCGATGGTGGATCCGTGAGTCGCACGGACTAGCTGTCTGGGACAAATTTAAATTTCAAAGGTTTGCTTATAAATAGCAACATTAAGCTTTCTTTTTAAACAACTCTTGACAAATACTTTTCACATACATCTTTTATCTTTTATATTCTTTGATCATTATACTTGTTACATAATCCATTACAAGTGATCAACTCATTCCACTCTTTAGTGAAGAACACTCAAGAAGACATCAAGCTTCAAGTGTTAATAGTTTAGTTGTGTCATCATGTTTGTGATAATTATTCATCTTGTATATCTTTTGTTACGTGTTGTGTGATTCATATGTGTTATGATAGGTTGTATTTAGGCCCCAAAATACATAGTATGGTTAATGGTTCTATCTCGAAGTAGAAAGCCCGGTATTTAGTTAGTACAGTGAATAAAGGTTGTAAGAGACGTGTTCGGTTTTCTCGACTTAAAGGGAGCTTGTTAGACATAGATGGTGATAATCTTAAAGTTGGATACTTGGGGAGTGGAGTAGGGCGTAGAGGAGCTTCGTAGCCGAACCACTATAAATCATGGTGTCATTGGTTTGATCTTTCTTATCTTTACTTGTTCGTATTTCGTAGATTACTTATTTACTTATTGCATCGCTATCATATACACTTGTGTATATCTCTTGAGTTCACATACATCGATAATCTAAGTTTAATTTAAAACGGTAAAAACTATTCAACCCCACTTATGGTTCCCACAGGTATATCCCATCAGCTAGGTAGTACCCTTTCAAACGAGACCACTAGGGCAATGTCATCAAGAAGGTCATCAAAAAACTGATGAGGTGTCATTTTATACACCATTTAACCCCCTAAATAATGCAAATAGGCCCAGATTATGTGCTTAATCGTTTGTTTTTGTATTTTTAGCATTTGGATGGCATTTGGAGGAATTACAGGTGACTTGGGCTCATTTAGAGAAGAAACGGACAAGATTACGACTCTACACCAAAAATCATGAAGAATTGTGCACACAGAGCGTGAAGACGGCATCACAACCATAAAGCGACGACGTCAGGATCCGAATGGTGACGACGTCAAAATCTTGTGATGGCGTTATGACGTGGCGACTTAAAGAGGATCTAGAAGCATCTACGTGGTGACGGCATCATGATTCCAAAGCGACGTCGTCTCATCGATATCTCTATAAATACAAAACTGATTTTAGGGTTTTTAGTGTGTAACATTGTATAACTTTTGAGAGATGAGCCCTAGTCTTTCTAGCATCTTTTTAGGTCATTTTAGGGCCTCAAAACCCTGTTGTAACTAACTTCAATCCATGTTTTGATCAAGTAGGATTGTTTATCATTAATCATTCAATATATCTATGTGTTGTTTGATTGATCTATGCTTTTCCTTTATCTTTAACATGCAAGGCTAAACCCTCCTTTGTATTTACTTATGATTGCATGAAACTTAGGTTATAGATCCTTTTGATGTTGCTTCTTGTTGATGAATGTGCGCGTTAGGATTTAGAAAACTAGCCATAAGATCTTAAATGAGCATAGACATCTAGGGAAACGCGAGTATGTAGAAAGGATACCATCAGTAACAGTCTTCATACTACCTTACCCCTTATATGGTTGATCCCTCTTAAGATATTTCACATGCATTTAATATACTCTTAAGGGCCTTGTAATTGTCTTCATACTATCTTACTTGTGCGTTGCCTTAACGGAATATTAAATAGATAGCGGGTTCCTGTAATCCGTTCATGACTTAGGAAATACTTACACAGATCATCACAAGTGTGACAAAGCAACAGATCTAGGAGAAGCAATATGAGGAGTAGTGCATGATTAGATAAATACATCAGTTTATCATAAAGTTATCACCAGTAGATTATATATTAATTAGTTTCGTTATTAGTTAAACAAACCAACCTCTTAAACCATTGATTTACTTGCTTTCTATAAAATATAAAAACACAAAAAGAATCTTCCCTCAATCTCTTAGAATTCTGTTAGATAGTGATCAAGCCTTCTAAACCTATTCCCCTAGAGAATGATAACAACCCCTGAGTCTTTCCTATACCACTACTACAACGATTAGGTACTCTGCCCAGGGAGTTGTAAAACTTCGTGCTGAAGTCTTACGACACCCGCATCAAGTTTTTGGCAACGCTACATGGGGAATAGTTAGGTTTTGATCGTTGTTTAACTTAATTCTACTTGCTTGAATCCTTTCAAGTGAGAATTTTATTTCTAGTACATTAGCTTTCTTGTAGTCTATTTTTTTTATTTTTGTTAATTGTTTTGTAATCCATTCTCGTCAACCTCCATGGGAGACGAGAATCCCATCTGTACTCTTGAAGATTACTCCAAACCTATCCACGAGGGCTACAGGAATACCATTGAGCTCCCCGTAGGGAACAATGTGGTACCTCATCGATCCGACACCATCTGGTTGGTGCAAAACGGATGCACATTCCATGGACTTCGGTCCGAGGATCCAAACCAACACCTCAAGGATTTCTTAAAGCTTGTGGACTCACTTGACCTTGACGGTGCAAATAGGGAAAGAACGCACCTACATTTATTTCCTTTTTCCCTTCATCATCAAGCTAGCAATTGGCTTGAACGTCTTCCAACAGGATCCATCACCACATGGGAGGATCTTATTACTCATTTCCTTGCTCAATTATTACTGCCGGGAAGGACCACAAAACTATGCAACGATATCCTGATGTTCCAACAACATCATGGAGAATCTCTCTCAGAAGCATGGACTCGTTTCAAGTACTTATGTCACACCCTGTAAATTTCAGGTCATTATTTTAAACTTTTCTGATCATTATTTTAACTTTTATACGTTACATACAAATTTGACTTAAAACCAGGAAGTTGTCCCGTGTAAAACTGAAGAAAAAAATGTCATCGGACGCGTTCTGGCTTTGGACTTGGATTATTCTATGTGTTATATGCATTATTTTATCATTTCAAAGTGTTACGTATTTTACGTACACTTTCAGTTAAGATTTTTATGTTTTCGCGTACAAATTATGTTTTTCGCATTTTTGATCAAACGAAACCTCAGAAACCCGTTATCTTTTTGTGTAAACTCTAGTTAGTGTATATGTCAGGTTTAGAAGTCAAAAATTCCGTTCATACCTTCCCCTATACCCCCCTAATCCACAAAAAACACACACACTCTTAAATTAAACCAAAAGGAATCAAACCACTTTATGATACATAAAACATGCAAGATAGTGATATCTTGTATTAGCCACTAGAAGCTCACCTTGTAGCCAAAGAAAAGCATTTGGCTCCCTTCTTTTTTGGTCCTTAGCCGTTCGAGCCATAGAGCCACAAAGGGGTGGATGGTTCAATTTTTCTACCAAGCCATGGCTCACCATATGTCTAAACCCTAAACCCCTGTACCCTATAAATACCTTATAATATAATTCTAGGTCATTACATACACAAGTCTTACCAAAAATTGTTTTCCTCCTATCCCTCCTTCCCTTTTGGCCACGACACAAAGCCGCCACCACCACCACTCCATAACTTTGATTTTATTCAATATACACACACTCCAAACTCATTTATATCAAGATTTAAGGTATTTCTAAGAAAGGGGTTTCATTGATTTAAGGTTTATTTCAAGGTCCAAGATTTAGGGTTTGTTTTTATAAGTGGATTTTCAAGATCTTCATCTCCTTTTCAAGTTCTTGTTATTTAATCTTGTTCTTCACTTATTGTAAGTACATCTTAACCTTTTATTTTGATTTCTCTTATGATCTTACTTTCTTATTCAAGATTATAGCTCCTTTGTGTTTGTGTTATGTTTTTTAAAGATAATAAAGTGGGTTTATGAAAGAAATAGAGTTATTGGTATTTTTATACATTCATAGTGTTACTATGGTGAGATTGAGAGTAGATGTGTGTTGCAAAAAAGATTATGATGAGGATTGGATAGGTTAAGAGTGGTTTTGTTGGTTGGTTTTGGAGAAAAAGAATTTAGGTTAGACTAGACACTATGACTGTGTTATGGTTGAGTCTATGGTACATTTTCGAAAATATATGTTGCTGATCCGAAACTATTTTGGGGTTAAGAGGTGTTTTAAAATGTTTTAAAATGCTAAAACATTTTGGAAATGATAAATAATGTTTTTTCCGTCGTTTGATATAAGGATCGCAAAAATCGGCCTTATAACGAAGGAGATATGGTCAAATGAAACTTGAAACATGGCCTAAAATGACGTTTCTTGTAACAATTCGTATTTTCAGGTCATTTTATGACGTCATTTATTTCGTCATTATTTCACTATTTTTTGTTTACATTAAACGTAAACGGACACCAAACAAATTAAGGTTTTCATCAAGAAAGCGTTATATTATTTTACGAAAGTAATAATTAACTTTTTGTATTTATTTTTATCGGTTACATAAATTGGTTACGTTTCGCAAAATAAACACATTTAGACATTTCCGGAACCACCAAAATAAATCTACGCTTCAACAAATACTCATTTTTATTTCTAATAATCAAAGTTTATAAAACTTTAACCACACTTACCAAATGAGATGCCCCATTTAAAATAAATAAGCAAGACATACACAACTTGCAAGTATATACTTTCATATTTGCAAGTATTACTTTCTTTTGCACCAAATATTGCAAGTAAATATCTAGTTAGAAAACACATTCCATGTTTTCATGAAGTGTTCTCCAAGTTTACCAACAAAGACCAAAGACCTTCCTTAAAATCCTCCTAATGTTTTTCTTGACCAAAGACTTGCTTAAGACTTCCATGGCAATCTTTGACTAGTATAAGTTGTATATGAAGCATGTATAACTTGTAGAAAACACACACTTTCATTTCTAAAGGTGAAAAACACAAAAACTCTCTTTGTCTCCCTCTCTTAGCCACGTCCAAACCAAAACCAACACCAAATCCTTACAAAATTTTACTTATCACAATCACACACATTCCTACTATATATCTAAGATGTCCTTAGGTGATTAGAAGGGTTGGTTTAAAGTTTACAAGTGTTAAAGCAAGAAAGTTCAAGGTTAAGGTTTCACTTGGATTTAGAGTTTTAGAAGTGTTGTAAGCTTGGGTTTGTCATCTAAACTAGGGTTTAGATATTGTGGTTCATCATATTACATCATCCTAAGGTTATCTAAAACTCTTTATAACTTTACATTTATCATTTTATGTACATATATGTTCTATATAGAAAAATCACCATTAGGAAACTTTAATCATGAAAAATAAACTTACACTTATGATCTTGATAATATGGACTCATGTACAAAGTATAGACATTATATATGTAGGACATATGATATAAAAGGTTGTGGAAAACTTGTGGTATTTTATTAGATTGAAAAGTATATAAAAACAAGTTTATATAATTAGTTATATAAAAGATATAAAGGGGCTGTTTTGGTTCATATTTTGTGACAGCCATATTGTGTTTTATAAAGATAGTACGTCTCATGACGATTCCAAAAAGGTAAGAAACTCGAAAAACCGATTTATAACGAAAAAGATACGACAAATATACGTTTTACGTTAATACCGGGTTTATAAAATAAATTTTATAAAAAGTTACTGTTCATCAGGGACATTTATTTTGGAAAACATCATTAATATGATAAAACTTTTAATTACGAGAACGTGCTCGAAAGAATCGCTAAAAACGGAGCTAAAACGAGTAAGATACGACGTTTCAAAGTTATCGAACATTATTCATAAAAGGTGAAAAACTATAAATGTTTCAGCAGCTACTGAAACAGTATTTCGAGGGCCTTCGGGTCCGATTGAGTCGAAGTGTAAAACTACAAAGTTGTTCGGAACAACATTTTACATAAACCTGCCAATTTTCATAATTTTCGGATGTATAGTTTGTAAACTAGACACTATTTCCTGAGATGAATAGTGTTGGTTCGTTTTTTTTATAAATTTTTGCGAAACATTTTGGAATCACTTAAATAATATTTATACTTGTTTTAAACTTTATAAATATTATTTTACAAAGGCGATTAAACTAGTTACGCGATTATACGAGTTCAAATACATGATTATTATTTATCAAATGCGATTTAAACATTATTTCACAAACACAATTAGATGGTGATGTAGCTATATAGAATTATATATGTTATTAGTACTTAGTACTTATACGACCGATATCTACTTAGGTTGCTTTCGGATATTTCCGTGACGCGTTTTCATTCATTCACTCGACTTATTCTTCACTTCACTTCTAAGGTGAGTTCATAGTCTCGCATTTCAATCTTTTCAATGTTTTATAAACCCGCGAGGGGAATACATGCTCGTTTACAAACTTGTATATTTTACTACAGTACAATTACCTTTCAATACTTTGTGAGTTCATAGCCCCACCTTTTCTCTTTTAATGGTTTTCTTAAACTGTTTTCGGGGTGAGAATACGTGCTCGTTTTACTACATAAACTTATTGATTTCTATACGTAAGCGTTACATGATTATTTTTACTAAAGCTTGATTTGTTTACTACATGATTTGAGATCGTGAATACCTATATTTGAAACCGTGAATTTTAGACATGATTGTTTTACTACGGACACAAGTGTTTACAAAGTGTATGCTATCCAGATTACTGCCTGAATATTATTGCTAAGTTACCTTATTGCCGTGAAGTCCCTACTTATCATGAACCGTTAATTGCTATTGTAGTAAGCGCGAGTGTTGTGGATAGATCTATCGGGACTGACAATCCCCACCTTTACTTGGGTCACTAGTTTGATCGGGTGCATTTAACATTGAGAGGTGTCCGGGTGTTGGCAAGCATCCTATATTCTGATTGGGGCAAAAATCTAGTTAAGGCTTCGGTGTCATGAGCTTAGTGCAATAATACAAAGTGTTGGACATGATGAATGTGTTTCTCTTGTCTACCTTACTTGTTTTGGACTTCGGAATACGTACTTAGTCCACCATTACTTCGATCTTGTGGTCCACTTTTAAATACTTCTTGATTTACTGAATCACTACTTGGATTTCGGATGGATTTCGGAAATAACACTTTTAAATGTTGTAACGCTACTTTTCTTCTGAAATATTTCTTAAATTATTTCAATACTGCTTTTTACTTAAACCTATGAATTCACCAACATTATTGTTGACGTTTTAGCATGTATTTTCAGGTTACTATTTTGCTAGTGGAGCATTGGGAGCATTCGAGTCGCGCGGATATATATTTTTGAAGGCTTAATAACTTGTATACCATTCGACAAACGTTTTGACAATGTTTTCTAATACATTATAAATGAAACCTGTTGCAACTCTGATCTTTTATTAAATAGAATATGACTTTATTTAAAACGTCCATTTTAAGGTCGTTTTCCGTGACTTGTGTTTTGTGCCCTGAAGTAGCACCCCAATGTTACCATTCCGCTGCGTTGTCCTGATTTTTGGGGGTGTTACAGATGGTATCAGAGCTGAAGTCATAGAGAACTAGGTCGTTTTCAAAACCTAGACTATGACCATGTTTTTCAAAATATAGAGTCTCTCCTTGTTTTATCCGATATCCGTGCGCGCTTGCTCCCAGGTAACTTATAAGCTCTCTTTTGCATCCCTACTACTATTACATGGATAATGAGTATTTAATACTTGGCTATGATTTCGCTCTCTTACGTCTATCTTATGACCTCTTACTATTTACCTTATATCGGTCAGATATATAAATATTGACCACTCCGATTTTCGCGTACTTCCTGATTTCTCATTTGCTTCCTTGAGCACCAATACTGGTATTATATGAGAATACCCATATATATATGAGCTATTTTTTTTCTCTTACACGATACCATCATTCATTTATGCCATGAGGCTTTTCATTTCGCCAATGTTACTTTAAATCTCTATTTTAGTTATACAAGTCACTCTCTCAAATCTCATGAAAACATAACACTATTTTGACAAAATGAGCATTGCATCGTTAGTCCTCAAATATACATAACTTGATCACCTATGTATAATTCAGGAAGAACCATGCCCATGCTGAGAGTAGTCATCTTAAAACTTCTTATCAAGAAACACCTTTTAATTATATCAAGTTTTGTGTACGTATTCATAAGACGCGTTTACTTTAGGAAATTGAATTAGTAACCATAACAACTAAGCAGACCTTTACTCCACCTTACTATAAAGTCGACGTCATCTTATACCAAATCCTAAGCCACGAAGCCAAGACACATCACTAGTCGTCCTAGGACAATTCGCTATCAAATTTGCTCGCCATTAGGGAATTTACTAAATCACCTATTCAACATTGACACAATGCCATAGAACTTAATATTGGTAATGCCATCATAGGTATGAAATCCGTCATCTGGAGAGGAGAATGTTATAACTAACACTTTAAGCCAAAAGAACGGATAAGACCACCAGGATTCAAACCTTAGTCACCACAGTAAATTTGAAACTTTAACGATTAAGTTGAGATAATTAAGGATGAAAAATCTTATGTGGTATATACAAGAATTGAAATCCATCTCGATGAGACACTCAAATATTAAGAAAACCAAATTTGTTACCACGTCCTTGGAGGTTTAAAAATAAGTAATATGTCGGCAAATTAACCGTCATCGGAGGATTGAGACCCGTATCAATGAGGTTCTACATTAAGATAGCAAAGTTTACCTAACACACATTAGGGGGATTAAGACGAGACTATATCTGAAAGAAGTAGTCACGAGACATGGAATACCTGTCTTGATCATCTGTGATCGTGACCCTAGATTTACTTCACATTTTTTGAAGAGCATATCAAAAGACTTTGGATACTCGATTGGATATGAGTACGGCTTACCATCCACAAACCGATAGACAAAGTGAAAGAACCATTCAAACTCTTGAAGATATGTTACACGCCTGCGTAATAGATTTTGGAAATTGTTGGGAAAGACACTTACCATTGATTGAATCTTCATACAACGATAGCTATCATGCTAGCATTAAAGCTGCTCCATTCGAGGCACTTTACGGTCAAAAGTGTCGATCACCTATTTGTGAAATCAGGATTTACGCGAAAATCGGAGTGGATCAATAATTATTAGTCGTCGGTCGGGCATTTTTGGTGTATTTTGAGGTAAAGAAATCGCCTTGACCGGTTTAGCGAAGTCCCTTGCATCATTCCATCCTTCATGGTCGTAAAGAGTGAGATTATTTTTTGGCGTTCTTGTCACGAAGCTTGCCACCGCTAGCACGGTCAATCTCACACTTAAGATGAAAAGAGACATGATCATAGAAAAAATAGATTTGGAGCCAAAGATCAATGCCATAGTGAGGGACTTTTTGAAGTAAGTCCTTGAAACGAGTCCATGCTTTGGAGAGAGATTCACCTTGATGTTTTTGGAACAGCAAGATGTCATTACGAAGTTTAGCAGTCCTTCTATGTGGAAAGAATTGAGCAAGGAAACGGGTAGTGAGATCCTCCCACGTAAATACATTCAAGCCAATTGCTAGCTTGATCGCGAAGGGAAAATTGAAATAAACGCAGTAATGTCCTTTCCCTATTTGCGACATCAAGGTCAAGTGAGTCCATAAGTTTTAGAAAATCCTTAAGATGTTGATTTGGATCCTCGGACCGAAGTCCGTGGAACGAGCATTCGTTTTACACCAACCGGATGGTGTCGGATCGTAGAGGCACCACATTGTTCCCATCGGGAAGTTCAATGGTGTTTGGATAGCCCTCGTGGCTTGGTTTGGAATAATCTCCTAAAGTAGGGATAGGATTTTCGTCTCCCATGGTGGTCAACGAAAAGAGAAGGTTTTTACAAAACAAAGGGAACAAAGAAAAGATAGACTACGAGAAAGTTAATAAAATGAAAGGAAAAATCTCACTTGATAGGAATCTAGTGAGTAGACCTAAGCTAAATAGAATTCGGAACCTAGACTATTCCCCACGCAGCGACGCCAAAAACTTGATGCGGGTTTTGTAAACGCACAAGGAGTTTTACAATCCCCTAGGCAAATTACCTAATCGTTACAGTGTAGTATAGGCAAGACTCAAGGGGTTGTTATCGTTCTCTAGGAGAATAGTTTGTGAAGGCTTAAATTAAATGTAACTAAGGTCTAAGGGTTGAGAGAATATTATTTTGTATTTTTATATTTTAAGAAATCAAGTAAAATCTATGGTTTAAAGGGGGTTTTGTTTTGAACTAATTAAACTAATCAACTAAATTAAATCTAAACTAAATAGGTGGAAACTCATTTAGGTAAACAAACGTGTTCACTTAATCATGCACTATTCCTTAGTTTGATCCTCCTAATCATATTGCCCGTAACCCTTGTGATGTAATGTGTAAGTATTTCCTAATTCATGAACAAATTACACAAACCTGCCATCTATGTAATATTCCATTAAGGCAACGCGCAAGTAAGGCAGTATGAAGACTATTACAAGGCTCCTAAGAGTACATTACAAGCATTCAAACACTTAAAAGGTGATCAACCATATTAAGGAAAGGTAGTATGAAGACTGTTGTGATGGTATCCTTTCTACACAATGACATTTCCCTAGACGTCTTCGCAAGCAATTAAGATGCTAGTTTTCAAGAGCCTAACATGCACACTCGTCAACAAGAATTAATAGTAAAAGGATTTACAAACCAGGTTTCATGCAATCATAAGCAAACACTAATTAATTTGGCCTAGCATGTTTAAAGAAAGAGAAGAACAATTAATCAGACAACACATAGACATATTGAAAGATTAAAGGATAAAAGAACTTCACTTGATTAAAACATGTAGTAACTAGTGGATACAATAGGGTTGAGAACCCTAAAAATGCCCTAAAAGGAATAGTGTTGGTTCGTTTTTAAAATAAATTTTTGCGAAACATTTAGAATTCATTTATATAATATTATTACATGTCCCCATAACTTTATAAAAAATATGTTACAAATACAATTGAATTAATAGATCGATTATACGAGTTTCAAATATCACGAATAAATAATACAAATGCAATTTAAATATTATATTCGCAACACGAGTAAGACGGTGAGTAGCTATATATAATCATACTTTGTATAGAGTATATCAAGTACTATAATACTAGGAGTTTCATAATGAGGCCTCTACGGGGTGGCGTATCGACAGTTGTTGGATCACATTAAGGTATGCTAGCTCCTCATACGTGTCACTACACGACCTCTTAATTATGAATAGCCCAAACGATAGTATGATGACTATACGACCTATAAATAATCCAGAGTGTTTTAGTAGCTTATTACGACCTATATCTGATAGTTGCCTTCGGATTCTTCGTGGCGCATATTTCTATTGTGAATACTGTTAGCTTTACCATTCACTCAATGTGAGTTTCATAAGTCCCCCCCCCCCCTATTTTACTTGTTTTAAACTATTTTGGGGGAGAATACATGCTCGTTTACAAACTTGTATATTTTACTACAGTACAATTACCTTTCAATACTTTGTGAGTTCATAGTCTCGCATTTCAATCTTTTCAATGTTTTATAAACCCGCGAGGGGAATACATGCTCTTTTACAACTCAATATATTTTACTACAGTACAATTACCTTTCGATACCTGTGATTTCAAAGGCCCCTTTTATCTATAATTGTTTTTACAAAATCAACGGGGTGAATTACACGCTTGTTTATTACTATTGATCACAAGTGTTTTTCAAAGTGTATCAATCCAATTACTGCCTGCATGTTATGCCAAAACTCCGAATACTGTGCAATCCCTTAAATTACAACATGGTGCCAATTCCCTTATAATTTCGAATACTGGTCGCAACTCCCTTATATTTACGAACTTGGGTGCAATCCCTTATAATTACAATACGCTTCGATGTCATGATGCTTAGTAGCAATAATAAATTACATAGACTATGATGAATGTGTTTCTCTGTCACATTACTTGTTTGGACTCTGAATATGTACTTAGTCCACCATTACCTTCGATCTGTAAATTGAGAAAAAAAAAGATGGGTACCTTTAATTGACATTGGACCTAAGATGAGTACCTTTTTATGCGATTTGCCCAACTAAATACTAACATGAAATTGAAATACAAAGAAAAAAATATAGCATTGCATGAAAAAAAAGATGTCTTGTGTCTCTACTGCTGCGTCCATTTTATAGACAAATGGAGGGGGTAATTTTGTAATTTCACTTCCAAGATATTAATTGAGCTGCTAGGAATAAAAGGGGGATAAGGTGCAATCCGCTTCTGCCACGTGGTGCTTTATCATTGGACCAGCTGACGCTAACTGGGCACCGACGTGGCAAGCATAATATCAAAAATTGGCCAAGAGTGGGACTCAAACCCGCGACCTTCGATATATAAACACAACGCCCCTACCACTAGACTAAGGGCCCGTTTGGTTGGCACCCATAGGTTTTGGATTTGACTTTAGATTGCAAAAACACTTGTTTGTTTTAAAACCCATGAATAAAAAATGGGTACCATGCCCAATGGTTTCACACTTTTGCAATCCTAATACATTAAGAGGTTTTTATTTTTTGTGCCCGGTTTTTATATTCTCTCTATCTCTCTCTTATAACAATTTTATTTTTCAATTTAATAAAATTATAAAACATTTATTTAATATTTAATAATATATTTTCTTTCTCTTCATTTATTTTTATCAAATTCAAATTCAAATCCTAATCTAAATCCAAATTTAAATCCTAAACCCATCTACATACCAAACGGACCCTAAGTGTCCATTTGAGATATTAATCCATTTTACTTTACTTTTATCCAATAAATGAGCTGGGCCTTGTATATATAACTAGTGAACTTGGTCGGCCCGTTCAAGGTGAACCGGGTCGAGTCTTAGAGCGGGGCTAGATTCATTGGACTCGTAATTTCGTGCTCTTTCCATCGGTATGCTCGTGGCCTTTCTTGGATTTCGTTTTGACTTCTAAAAATGAGCAAACTTGATCGAGTCGAGCCCGAAAATCTCCGTTTGTGCTCCGTTTTCAATTCCTTGTACCTGTAAAACATAATAACACATACCAAACATATTTGCAATATAATTTAACACATTTTATGGTTATTAGTCCGTTTTATAGTGTTTTTCGGGGTAAAAACGATGTGTGTTTAAGCACACATCAATTATTAATTATAAATGTTTATTTATATTACTTATCTATTTTCTCTAAATAGTATAAGTATGTATTATCGGGGAATGAGATTGATATGATTGTGGAAATAAGTCGTCAACCATCACACCACTAAACCGTTTTGGGTAATTATACAACGCGTCTAAAACTCTATGCATCAAACGTGAAGATTGTTTTGGAATTGGATGATTAAATTGGGATATTAACTGGACTAGGTCGTGTGCGGGCGTCGTTGCATTTGCTTGTGTGATTGAGATTGGGTTGCTAAAGACTTGCTTGAGGTGAGTTCTTGTAGCCTTACTTTTCATTGTTTTTCCGTTGGGGGAAAATGATATTCAAATATGTTTTGAAATGTTTTGAATTGATCTATGCGAAATGTGATTTTGTTTTTGGTACAAGATATGTACTTATGACTGCTATGTGAATATTATGTGTTGATTTACTTGCATGTACTGTGTTTGGCATGGCAAGGTTCTGTGTGGTACTTGTATGTACTATGTTTGGCATACAAGGTTCTGTATGGTACTTGCATGTACTGTGTTTGGCATGCAAGGTTCTGTGTGGTTCGCCCTAATATAGTGCTCCAGCTGGTAGGCCCTTTAGGTGCGTTAGTGATATATTATGATTGACTAGCGGGGATGCTATGTCTTGGATTGTTAGCATATATTCACTGTCATATAGCACTACTGTCCACTGTTGAAGTATTGGCACAGCTTTTGGGTTTAAGGTCAAACCTACGAGCTCACTAATATTATTGTTGACGTTTTCGAGTATCATTTTTAGGTGAAGTGAAAGAAGAGCAGTTTGGTGATTTTGATATCAGACTTAGAAGTATCCCGCGTGGATTTTCATGTGAAGTCTTGCTTGCTTGATGTTTTGAGTCTAGTTTTTGGTTGTTATGGAATAAGTTTGGATTATGGTCCTCTATGTGGGCATTTGAATAATTGTAAGAGATTGTGGATTTTAGTGGCGATTTGGGACATCACTTAAGTTTGTTCAAGGTTGATGGTCTTCATAGCACTTGGAGTTTATGCAATGTAGTTTTCTCTATTTTGTATCTTGTGTTATGATTGATCATTATGTTGCATTCCTGAGTTTTCGCCATTGTCGGGGTGTGACACTAGTGCTTATTCGTATCTTATCGAATCTATTTCGTGTTTTCTTTTTTATTTGCTAGAGTTTATTTCTGATATATGTGAGCTTATTGTTCATTGATAGCCTATTAGTTTTAGATCCCTTATTTGCGTTTTAGATTGTTTGTTCGTGAAGATACAAATAAGGCTATAAGTGCTTATTCAGTTTTAAGATTGATTTTCATTGATGTTAGGATTGCCTATTGTTTTGGTTAGAGTTTATTTAGCTTAGATCTCGTAAGGTTGTATAAATATCATTTAAATTCATATGTTAAAGTGCCTATTTCTCGTTTCTCACAAGCTGATGTGGATTTCGTATTTTCTTAATTCAATCTCGGCTTATTAAGTTTGTTTTGGTTTAGCTTTTTAGAATACGAATTAGCAAAGTTTTGTTGAAACTGGTTCTAAAATCCCTCTCTATTAGGCCACGTTTTGATTGGGTCTTGATTTGTTTGTAGAGTTGATTATTGGGCCTCTTAGCCTGAATTTGGTTTGTAGAATTCATTAATTGGGCCTTCGTTTGGTTGTTGGTTTGTAGAATTCATTATATGAGCTATGTTAGGAATTTGGGCCATGGTTGTATAATTGGGCCCCGTTTGATTTAGTGGGCCGTTTGGATCTGTTAGAATAGATTGAGCCTGCGTTTGGTTTGTATAATTTCTTAATTGGGCCTGAATATTTAGAACATTGAATTGGATAAATGCTTGTGAATTTTAACTTTTTTGATTTAACAGTTTATTGCTTTTGTGTTTCGACTTTGGTACCGATCAACTCATGAGGCGTGGAGCTTAAGGGTTTAATAAGCTAGATATAATTTGATTATTTTCTTTAGCTTATTAAACCGGGTGGTTATCATTTATTTTCGGCTCTTTAATTCGGTCTAATTTTCTATCCTTTTTCAATACATTAGTGAAGATTTAGTATAAAATGTTAAATTAGCTTATTTGAACATTATGCGTATTGAGTAGTTTACTTTTATGCTTGTTAAATAAATTGGTGTTTAGTGAATTAAGTGTGGAATTTAATAAGTGATTAGTGACTAATAATTTCTAAAAATTATTTATTTTAGTGTTTTATTTAGTCGAACGGGCAAAAGCCGTAAGATTAAGTAGACATTAAATTAGTAATTAATTTCTTGATAAAAAATCATTTTCAATATTAAGCCAACGTTTTGAGGAATTGATTTATTAGACGGAAATTAGTTCATCATTAAGATCTAACATTTCACACTTAAGGATCTATTCACTTTTTACTTGACAAGCATATTTTTCTTCATCTATTTTTTTCATCTTATTAGCTTGCTTGTTAATTAGTTTAATCTAGTTTATCGCTATCTTTAGTTTTAATAAAAAAATCAAAAATTAAAAGATATTCAAACATTAAATTGGGAACATTTTCGTGATTTTAAAATTCATCTCTCGTTGGGACACGACATCCGGAGGATAAACTATTACTTTCTTAAAGTAATTTTTATATCCGACATGATTACTTATATTATATTACTCGACTCGATCTTACTCGAATCAGAGTCGAAGTACACAAGAAGCAAATACGACCACTGTGTCTATTTGAAAAAGTTACAAGATGGGTCTTTCGTATATCTTCTTCTATATGTAGATGATATAGCTTCTCAAAGTCTAGACGATATTGAAAAGTTAAAGACTTGGTTGAAAAGCGAATTTGAGATGAAGGATCTCGGTGAAGCAAAGATGATTCTCGGCATGGAGATAGTTAGAGATAGAAAATTAAGGAAGCTTTGTTTGACTCAGAAAAAATATCTGATAAGGGTTCTAAAGCGTTTTAGGTTCGACAAGCAAACAAACGAGTTAGTGCTCCACTCGCTAATCAATTTAATATTAGTGTTACTATGTCACCGAAAGATGATGCAGAGAGGGCTTACATGGAAAAAGTACCTTATGCAAATGCTGTTGTTAGCTTAATGTATGCTATGATATGTACTCGGCCACATATTAGTCATGCTGTTGTGATGGTGAGCAGGTATATGCATAACCCTGGAAAAGGACATTGGCAAGCTGTTAAATGGATATTACGGTATATCCATAACACAGTCGATGTAGGGTTAGTATTCAAACATGGAAGTAGTCAGTGGGTAGAAGGATACTGTGATTCAGACTATGCCGGAGATTTAGACAAGCGAAGATCTACGACATGTTATGTTTTTACTCTGGCAAAAGCTCCAGTAAGTTAGAAGTCTACCTTACAGCCAACTACTGCTTTATCTACTATAGAAGCAGAGTATATGGCAATGACAGAGGCTGTAAAGGAAGTAATTTGGCTTCAAGGGTTGCTCGGTGAACTTGGAATTAAACAAAAGTTTGTTACGATGCATTCTGACAGTTAGAGTGCAATTCATTTAGCAAAGAATCAGGTTTACCACGCAAGGACGAAGCACATTGATGTTTGGTATCATATCATACAAGAAATACTTGAAGAAGGTGGAGTTAGAATCCAGAAGATCTATACTTCTATAAATCCCACAGATATGCTGACTAAAGTAATAGCTGGGATCAAGTTCAATTATTGCTTAGACTTGATCAATGTTGTGAAAACATGAAGATTGGTTTGAAGACTCCGCCAATGACGATTGACAATGAGTTTGAAGCATTGATATTCGCCAAGGTGGAGATTTGTCGAATATGGCTCATATTTGAATAAAGTTTACATACATTGAATCAAAGCAAGTGGGAGCAAGTTGTATGAAGCAACTTGAAAGAATCTTGCAACTTGGAAGCATCATGGAAGCAACTTGGAGTAAAATTTAAAGCCTATAAATAAAGGCTTTCACTTTGATTTTTAGTACACCAAAAACACACAAGTAGTTCTTGTAGTGTTCTCTCTTATTTCCTTTAGTTGTAGTTGTATGTTTCTAGCTTAAGAAATATAAATCATTTGGTGTTATATTCTCTTGTTCGCTTTTGTATCGTTTAATTTTCAATAAGCTAGTTTGAGGGTATACTTGTAGTTTCGAATTATTCACACTTTTTACCTAGTTGGTGGCATATTATCGCGGTTATATTCCACAACATATTGTGCATTTCCCACAACCTGAACCGACTCCCTGCCCGTCTGATGTTGTTCCTGAAAAATATAATAGCGACAAAAAAGAAGAGTTTCAGACAAACTGCCATAAAACTTCAATGAGGAAACAACGTATATATTTGACATACCTTTTGCTTGACAGTCTACATTTTCTTGCAAAACTCGAGCCAACTTCCCTCTCATTTGCAATCGTTAGTAAAAACTACGCTACTACAACAATAATCTGAATCCACATATCAAAATAATCGGCAAGGTAAGCAGCAAGCAAGCATCGACAAGGCAAAATGCTGTCAAGCATCAGCAAGGAACCAAGCGAAAAATCCATGTGCCCGTTCGATCTTCCGACTGTAATTCACAAACAAAAATCTTAGTTCTTTGGATATAAGATTGTTGCCATTAAAGTGCAAAACTCTGTTTCAATCAAGGTTTAAGAAATTTATTATAAAACGCATCAACCTAACTAAAATGCTAATTATTGGGAACAAAGAATTATAAAATGGCACACGCAGTTCCTACCTGGAAATCGGCATTCGTTCGAGCATTTTTGTTAGGATTTTATTTTATATGACGACATTACGGAATTACCATAGTTTATCATAGTCACATACACAGGGACTCGATTAGGCACGATTGCATAGTTTAGTAGTGTATGGACTATATATACCCCTCCAAGGCTTTTATAGAGGGGTTGAGACTCTTGTAACATTTTTACTTTTCATATTATTACACACACATTTGTTTCTCCCTCTACTCTCTCTCTCTCTAAACATGACTACCATATGGTTTGATTCACCAAGACCACCGGATCAACGATTCTTTTATACTTGACAATTGGTATCAGAGCGAGGTTGCGTTCTTAGGTTGGGGTTTACGATTTTTGGTCCGGTTGGTCGTGTCATTTTTATCATTAAATTTGTCACATCGTTATGTATCATGGGTTGTTGTCTCTGTTACTGTTCATGTCTCGGTTACTGTTCATTTATGGTGTCTCGGTCACTCTTCAGATATGATCTTACTGCTGCTAATTTTAGTGTCTTTTTCTTGTGAAAATGTCAAGATAATGGGTATTATGTGCTTTACATGTTTCTGTTTTCAATACTCATTTATGTACTTAAATGACCATGTTCGAGCTCTTTTTTATGGGTTTCTTCATATCGAGTTGAACAAAAAGACAAAAAACAGATCTACATTTTTAGGAAAAGTACAAAAGGACAGGTAGCGAGTTGAGAAAGCCACAGTAGCGAGTTGAAGAACAGACAAAGTAGCTAGTTGAAAAATAACAAGGTAGCGAGTTGGCAGATCCATAGCGATTTGGATTAGCAAGTTGGTGTACAAGTACAATGAAGACAAATATCTATGCCAAATCTAAACGAACCGCTGCCTAATTTTTTACTCAATAGCGAGTTGGCTATGTTGCTTGGCAGCGAGTTACTACCACAAACCCAAACCGAGTCAACTCGGTTCTTACCGAGTTGACCCGGGTCGACTCAACCGAGTCAAACAGATAAGACAGAAATGAAGGAGAAAAAGACAGACTCGAATCAAGACAACCACAAACCACATCAAACCCACGACTCACTCTACTCATAACAACAAAATCAATCAACTACAACAACAACAAGCTTCAACAAATCCAACAATCTACCTATATTCTCCTCGTCACAAAATCAATCAATAAATCCAACGTGTCTAATCCTAATCCCATCGTCATAAAATACCACATCTTCTCCATCACCATCATGTCTCAAACTTAAAGAAAAAAAATACTCATCGTCACAAAATACCCATGGTTACACTCTTGGGCCGGGTTACATTTTAATGATTCCGGATCGTGTCTCAAATCTGTCATTCATGTGTGTTGTGATTCATGGTTTAACAGCTTATTTAAAGCTTATTTTGAGCTTATTTTGTGGCTGATTTTGGGTGAAAACGCCATGGAAATTCTTTTTTGTGTTGTACCAGTTTGATGTTGTTACTGTTTCGATGATAATTTTTCTTTGTCCCTTTATTAGTCAAAACTTAACAAGATCTGGTATCAGTTTTTCCAAAAGTTTTCGTGGTTGTGGCTGGTCTTTGTTTATTGTTGTTTACAAGCTTATTCTGCAGCTTATCAGATCGTGGGCGGCTTAAACTGCTTATTTCATATGTTCATAGCTTATTCATGGGTCCGAATAGCTTATTGAGCTTATTTATGCATACTCAATAGTCTTGCAGGTTATTTACATGTTTAAATGTTCTTGCCAGCGATTTGAACAATGACAGGGAACACAGAACCGGATTTTTAGGAAAAAAGTACAAAAGTACGAAAATAGCGAGTTAAGCAGTAAAAGCAGTGAGTTGGAGCAGCGAGTTAATGTAGCGAGTTACAGTACAATTGAAGACAACTCTCTAACATCAAAATCAAACGTCATGCTGCCTAAATTTCCTCAGACCAACGAGTTGTCAGAAAATAGCGAGTTGAGTTGAGAAGACTATAGCGAGTTGTTAAAACTCATCCCAAGCCGAGTCAACTCGGTAATTACCGAGTTGACCCGGGTCAACTCAAACGAGTCACACTGAGTCACGAATCAAAGGTCAAAACCAAACAGAAATGTAGAAGATAGAAGACAGACTCTGTTTCACAGAACAGTTAACCAACAACTTCACATCAATGAACAACAACCAACCACATCTACAACCAATTACCACAGCAACACCACAAATCTATAACTCTGTAAACTAATATCCCACCGTCACAATTAATTTCAACCAACAAATCCAAATATCTACCTACATCCCATCGTCACAATGCATCTCAACCACATCTCCATCTCATCTCGAACACCTCAATTGACTCGAAACCGAAAACTACAATGGAACAATAAGATCTCAGATTCGTGTCTACAAGAAAGAATTACAAATCTTTAAAATATTTGGAAACAAAAACCCATCATTGATCTGTGACAAGTTATACTTGTCTTTCAATATTCGAATATAATGAAAGATCAATAACAAATCTGTAATAATCTTTCATTGTTTCGTTTCATGAAAACACAACAAAACCTACCTGAGACCTTATGATAAAGATCTTGAAGCCTCCGTTTTGCACCCGGTTGTCTCGAACAGAAGAAAAAGAGTCAAAGATTTTCATGGTTGAGTTAACGGGGTTAAAAGGTTAAAGGGTTTAATGGCTAACAAGTTTGTTATTCATCATAAAAGGTGAAGGGTTATGGAAGAAGACGAGTATCTGTTCTTGGGAGAGAAGAAATTTGGAGGCGTGTAGTATGAGATTAGGGTTATGAGATACTAGGGAGTGTGCTTTATATATTCCCTAATCTAGGGCTAATAGTCCTAAGTTAATGGGATGATTTAGAACTGGTGGACCGAATATATAAATTGTTAGTAGGCCGGGTTTGTGTGATGATAGGCTGCCGGATTTTTTATAGGTGTTGGACCGGTTATGGAAATTAATAACATGAGCTGTGTTATGATAATTGAGCCGAATATGTTTAAGGTTTATATATGTTAAGCTCGTGTTATCGGATTGAGCCAAGTTGTAAAACAAAATTATGTCGGGTCATGTCTAAGAGACCGGGTTTAAGGCCATTTTAAGCTAAATTTTCTTAGTTTATGTATTATGAACTAAAAATTAATTAATGGTTTTAACCGAGATTTAAAATGACATAACCGGTATTTAAATGACAAAGTGACAATATTTTCTAAGTGACGAGACCTGGATCAATTTTATATAAAGAATCAATGGACGTATAGTCAAAATGGCTATATTGACATTAATTTTATCTAAAGTAACTACGAGTTGATTTGAGTATCACTTATTGTGTTTGCGAAGTTAGATTTCATGAAGGCGTGTTCTTATTTTATCTTGAAGTCGGGGTTGGTTGGATGCATGATTTCAATGATAACTTGCTCGAGCTTAAGATTTAAGTTGAAGACTTGGTTTATCTAGTTACCAGTAGTCGGGGTGGATGGTTGAAGACCTGGTTAACTATCACTTAAAGGAGTTACGTTGTAGTACTCAGTGTCACACGCTGAAGACGATGTGGATAATCACAAGAGGTGATGAATGTCTCATACTTTGGAGAAAGTATTGAGTACTTAAAGATTTTCTTGGAGCATAAATTCTCTACACCGTTCTTCTAACATTAGTGTAAGCTTAAGTCACAAGAACAGGGAATTCTACTTCAATTTCAAGTTTGGTATATTGGGTTTACTCCATCAGTGGTTACTTCAAATCAGCCTCTGCAAAGGGTTGGTAAAGCTAGTAGAGAGTGTTAACGGAGTAAGAGAATTTGATCGGGATGAATCTCACGGGATACATTTGAGATAATTTCATTCTTCTCACAAGATTTCAAGTATATGTGCGTACAATGTGTTGCTGATTCTGAGGTATCAAAACCAGCAAGGGGGAAGGAGACATACATCTGAATGCTCAACGAGTACACGTGACGAACTTCATACCTTCTCCTTGTTTAAGGTCATTCCGGGAAGACAAAAGTCATAACCGCAGAGAAAATCAGTGTTGTAACTCGTGGCTTTTGGTGTATTATTCCAACTACGTGGGGGAAGAGATGTAAGAAACCGTTTCTCTGATGATAAAAGAGGTACACAATTGTATGATGATTCCTCCAGTTAGTCAGTATCCTACACGAAGAAATGTGTTCATCCGGGACGTACTTGATTTTTATGGTACTGTTTTGGTGTTGTCATTTCGACTACATCCGGTACTTAGTTGTTTTTATGGTACTGTCTTGGTGTTATCATTTCGACTACATACGGGATAAATTGCTTACACTCGGGGCTTAGTTGACTTTGGTGTAGCAATTCTCATCTGCAATTTCCTGAAGGGAGAAAAGTGCATTTTCGGGTCTTAATTGATTTTGAAGCTACGTTTTCGACTTTATTGATGGGATTGAGTGTGTACTTCGGGTTTTTGGGCTTCATATAATGAGACTGATTGCATCACTTCAACTACATGGGGGAAGTGATCTCTTGACACTTTTGGTATGCATTACTTCAGCTTCCAGCAGGAAGAAAAGTGAGAAGAATTATTCAAGCGTGAGAAGATACGTTGCTGATCTATTTGATGATCCCCCGAACGGATAATCACTATGCTTATTCTTAAAAGGAGCAGCAATATTTGATGTGGTTTGCTACTTATTCCGCTGTGCACTTAATCATTCTAAGCTTGTAAGAAAGCTGTGAAACTGCTCAAAAAGAAGATTGTCGGTTTGGGGGAAGCTATCAAAGCTTCAAAATGAGGAGGCTTAAGATCAAACAAATATTCAGAAGCCTCAAAAGCTTTGGTGGTGAAAGTTTAAGAGATGTTGACTACATACTTCTACAATGAACATAATGATATCTTCATTTCGGTATTCAGGTTGACATCATCTTAAATTTGTATATTATATCTTGTACATTATTAAGTAGTGTATGTTTAGGTGTTATGTGTCAGTGTATAAATTTTTTTCATGAGTTTTTCGTTAAACTCAAAATCCTTCAAAATTCTTATACTTGACACTAACAGATTCCCTCATTAATTTGAGGGAGAGCATTAATATGTTCCCATATCGGCTTGTAAAGAATCAGAACATTTTTATCCCAGATTTTTAACATATTTGAATCAATTGATATCCAAAATATCAAAGGGTCTGAAATTTTTGATGGGGGGAGAAAATGTGATTAATATATGAAATCTGATAAAAATGTGATCTTAAGACTTAATCAGGTACTCCGCCCTTCATGTGCTAAACACTTTCGAAGATCGATGCACATGTTAAGGGGGAGAATTTTTAATGAAACAAAACAATCAAGGTACAAATGCTTTGATGTTTACATCACTCGTACCCTGATTGATTTTCAACTGGTTTTATGGCAAAGTGAAATGTACCAAAAGACCGACCTTGTACTTACTTTATTGGAGTTATAAGGATGGTAAGGTTAGGTACATGTTCCCATGATCCTGCCAGAGCCAGAGGGATCTACCCAGGGACAATCCACTAGTTAGTGTAGAAGTCCTTAGGTATGATACAAAAAAGGAGTAAAGTGAGAATAAGGGAAGAGTGCCGACTGAGATGGAGCTAGTACTGAAATAAACCCAACAAGGTACTAGTTATGAAGTCTCGGTAAGCACTGAAGGTGTTGAAGAATGAAAAAGAAATATAAAGATAAATGGTGAAAAGAAATCTTCCCTCCTTACACAGTAGGCAGAAACCGAGTCAATACATATGTTATCAGAATCACGTGGTTGATTTCTGACATTGAAGACAAGTATCATGGACCCAGTGATACGCTGCACAACCCTCCCTAGCCACTCAAGGTCTCTCTAAAGACTCTTGTTTCATTCTTATGGAGTTTCACACATTACTATCGACTCTCTCACTTTGAGTTAGTTGGTATTGAAAAGGTGGCAATCAGCTCCTGCCTCCGCTCACGAAAACCAAATTGCACTATTGAGTCTAGAGCCAAGAGATCATCAATTAATCTCATTAGGATACTATTCCATATTACTTGTTCTTTACACAATGTGAAAAAAGGGTTATCATAAGAGTCCTACGCATTATCCTTGTGATTTTGCCAGAACATCCGAGTGATACTTATGTATTCACAATGAAGATGGAAATCCTGGTTGAGCCAACATCAAACAAGCTCATGGTAGGTGACTTGTGAGATCCTTAATGGGTCAAACTTGTGACACTGGATATCGAATCGGTCCAGATTTTGAATTGACGATTGATGAATTTTGATAAAGCTTAACACTCTTGATGTGTCACAAAAACACTTTCTCAAGTAACATGTCGATTGATTTTCAAATCAATTTTCCCCTTCAATCGGTAAGATAGTAACTAACTGATTCACTCTTATCGTGTTGTCTGCTTTGAGACGTCCCAATTAAAAGAACAGACAAGTAAGGCGATTCTGATGTTTATACATTAGAAGATCCAACACTTATGCTGGAAATCCTATCAAGGAAATTCTTCTTAAGATTGAATCTACCTGATCACATGTCGGTCCTCACGGATTCGAAGGTTACTCCAACCAAACACGGGTGAATGACAAAGCCATATTCGTCCCACAACTTTATTACTAATTGTTTTATTACAGGATCATATAAAGATGGAGATGGTGTCAACATGTTCCTGCAAAGTCAAGTTCATAGCCACATGCTCATACTCAAGACTAAATATCATTATAACATCAAGAAAGATTGACCTAAAGCTTCTGCATACTCTGATATCAATCTCTGCTTCAATACGTCAAAGAGATGAAGTTATGTATTAATAAAAAAGTACGAATATAAAGTTAACCTTTCAAGATTGCAACAAGTATGATCATGTCGATCAGTATGTCACAAGTTCACAAGACAGCGTAATTCACAAGATGATGATGAGATATTGCATCTGGTTGATGATCTCAAGTAAGCTCAAGATCACATTCCAAGTACAAACACAAGCCTCATGACATAATCACTACTTCAAGTACAAGATATCACAAGAAGAATCAAAAGTCTACGAGCTAATGATTGCAGAGCTTAATTTAGTATTTTCTAGGGTTACCTCCCTTAGGGGGATATTGTTATATATTAGAAAAAGACTCAGTCACCCCGTGTATTTTACCGTTTATTATAGCTCGTAGTTTAACATTTAATGTGCAACATTAGGAAATGAGCCGGGTATTAAAGCATACGTGTAAGCCCATTAGTAAAGCCCTTTGGCTGATTTTGTAAGACATATATAAGCCTCTTCCATCTTATGGAAGATATAACTCCCTGTGTTTTTAGGTCATATTAAGATTTCAATCATTCCATTTTCTTGCCATTTGTAGAATTGTTGTGTGTTTAAATTTTTAATAGCTTAGTTAAATCCTATGAAGTAAAACTTAACCGAAGTTTTTTTTATATCGTGAATAAGCCTACGTTTAAACTAACGACTCTAGTATTCATTTCCCTTACGACTTAGCTAACCATAAGCAAATATGTGCTATCCTTTCACCATAAATAAGTGTTTACCGCTATTGAGTAAACAAAAATCAAGCCTTGTAATTCTTCTCTTGTTTTCAAATAATGCACAAGAAAAATTGCCTAAACCTTAAAACCTAATACAAGAAACTAAAAGGTGCACTCTTATAAAAGCTAGATCAAATTTCGTGTATACCTATACCTAACTTTACAAAAATCTTCAATTATCTAATTTGGATAAGATATACAAAGACCCATCCCTACTATAACTCTTTTACCCAACATATAAAGCCCATGGTCGCCTTTTATAAATTCCTAAGAACTTACGTGATAACTTGGTTGCTCTTTCTCTTGATTATGCTTCCACGCAACAAACAGTATCTACCTTTTCATCACTATACATTGACCATGGTAAGCCCCAAAAATCCCTTACCTTAATTGTATTAACATAGGATCATGACCTCATGGGATGAACACTATGCCTGCCCTCTCATTGTGCATAAAGGACCCTTGCATACTCCTTTGAAAACACAGAGAACACAACACAAACAAAGTTGCAAGTATACTCTCTTAATTCTCCTTGTCCTTCTACCCTTGTTCAACTCACATACAACCCACACATCGCACCCTCACCATCATCATAAACCCTAAACCCAAGAAACCCTAACTAAGTCGTTTAGTTTTGAGTCTCCTTGTTGGTTGGTCGCATTAAGGAAGCAAGTGTAGGGGCGTGTTTGCAAGCTTAAAAGGTGCAAAGTAGTCGCAGTTAAAGATTAGTTTGTGGTGTTGGTTTTGTATACATGAAGGGTAGAAATATTCGTGTATTCATCATCATTCTTGGGTCAAGTCCACTACGTGTTCATGCATACCTTTTGTGATCAAATCACTCCTTGTTATCATTCTATGTTATGCATTCTTGTGTCTCTAGTGGTGTGCTTGAAACCTGTTAAAAGCAAAAACATATATTTTTGTGTTTTCTGTTTTACTCGAATGAAACATTAAAACACCTTAAAATTGTTAGGTAACTACTATGGACTTGGTCCATTGTTATACGTGGGTAGGGGAATTATAAAAAAATAGAAATTGTATCTTGGGCATACTAGTGGGAGTAAAAAAAAGAAAACATGTACACTGAGCCTATAAAAACTCAACTTACACGGGTAGCTTTGGGTGTATAATTCGACCCCTAGAAGTTGAGCATAAAAATAGAACTTAGATTATTTCGTAAATAGGACATGTAGAAATTCGTTTGCCCTCGAAATCACTAGCTTTCTTTAAGAAATGAAGAAGTTAGAAGGTCTCAAAGTTAGGCGTAAAAACTGTCATTTTTCCACTGTTTTGTAAGCAACCAGCGAGACGTTTTTCTCGAATTATTGTGACATTTTTACCAAATGAAATAACGAGCCAAATACTGTTACATAAAGCCTAAAGTACCATCTTTATTTAGGAATAAAAACTAGTCCTTTTCGTTTAGTGACCAGTTCGCAATTTGCATTTGAAAATGGCTGTTCGTCATAGGTGTCGACAAATTGTCGAACACCTGGTGTGCAAATGGTCACGTCTGCCCACGAGCACACCCACCTTTCGACTCACTTTTGACCCCGTTAACGACCCCGACACACTAAACTTATAAAATGTGAATTAAAGTAGACCTAACCTAGTTTACTAAGATATTTTTAACTCGTCCTAAGGTTGAGTATCAAAGTCGCAAACTGAGGCCAAAGCATATGGCACGTTAAGAACACTTAGCCAAAAATTTACTTGTTTTCTGTTTTAAAATTCAATCGCGACACGCACATAAAGCCTAAAGTACCAAATGAAATAATAAGCCAAATACTGTTACATAAAGCCTAAAGTACCATCTTTATTTAGGAATAAAAACTAGTCCTTTTCGTTTAGTGACCAGTTCACAATTCGCATTTGAAAATGGCTGTTCGTCACAGGTGTCGACAAATTATCGAACACCTGGTGTGCAAATGGTCATGTCTGCCCACAAGCACACCTACCTTTCGACTCACTTTTGACCCCGTTAACGACCCCGACACACTAAACTTATAAAAGGTAAATTAAAGTAGATCTGACCTAGTTTACTAAGATATTTTTAACTCGTCCTAAGGTTGAGTATCAAAGTCGCAAACTAAGGCCAAAGCATATGGCATTTTAAGAACACTTAGCCAAAAATTTACTTGTTTTCTGTTTTAACCCATTAAACGACTTCGTTAGACAAAACTTAAAAGACAAAAGCGATAGATGACCTGGCCGAGATGTCAAACGTGTTTTTAGTTTTCATTACCAATAAATGACGAATCCATAATTTCATTGTAAAACTCCAAGTCGTAAAATAGTAAAACTTAATTAAAAAGTACACTTATTCGATTAGTTAAATGCCACTATTTCGTCTAATTAATTGACACCCTTAGAGATCAGACCGAGGGCTGAACTAAACTAACATTTTAAAGCATATGTGACCTAGTTTCCAAAGAATCCAATATCGTAAATTGCGTGTTATTATTTTGAACGCATTGACCCGATGAAGTTGACCACTTTAACATGGAAATTTATTTTTCTAAAACATTATTAATTAATAGAGCTCAAGTACATACTAGTGATGGGATTTGTAAATACTTGATTTTATATTTTCTGCTTAGTAAATATATATTATTTGTACTTAGGTTGCGGATAAAGTCTTTTGCTTTGTTTTTCGTGCCACTACCTTGCTGTTCTGTTATCATTGCTTGAAGTGAATTTATAGTCCCCATCTTATACTTTTCAATCATTTATCAAATCTCGGGGATGAGATCATGTTTGTTTTACAAAATGGATGCAAGTACATTTTAATTCAAATATTACGAGTTTGCCTAAGTAGCTATAACCCACTATGCCCATCATCATGAACTGTTAATTACTGGATTGTAAGTGCGAATGTTATAAATAGATCTATTTGGGAATTAACATCCCCGTTCGGGCAAGTAGCACTTGCTAGTTTATCGGTTGGCCAGAAACGACGAACGTATACCATTTTAGACTCATAGATGTTACGGGTTGAACATCTACATTGGGCATCATCATTTATATGTATTTGATATACATACATTGTTTAGCTTCGGTGTCATGAGCTTAGTGCATATCGTAATACATTTTGTGATATTGTATTCGTTGCTTTATTACAGGGAAATCTTGTTATCCGCTCCATTTAATTTATAAACCTATAAATTCACCAACATTATTGTTGACAGTTTAAACATGTTTTCTCAGGTCAATAAGGTGCAAGTCATGGGTACATTAGATGGTCGTCTTTTGAAGTCATATCGCTATAAAGATTTACGTGCATTACATTTTGGGATATTGTTATGTTGTGAAATCTTTACTTTTTCAAGTTGAACAAGATAAGCCTATGGGATTTTGTAACAAACAATTTATGAAATCTAATGTATCAGTTTTTAAACGACTCGTTTAGAGATCGTTCTCATATCTTGTGCTATTGATCTATGATGTAATACCCCGGGAACATCATATTCCGCTGTGGCCCATTTTGGGGGTGTTACAAGTGGTTTATTATTTTCATAGTTTTTTTATTCATAGGAGATGAATATGCCGGTATAGAACCCGCCTATATATACTATATAAAAAGAACCGTTGTGTCTATTTATATTAGTCACGTTTCCTCCTTTTGCCAAAAGGGCATGTCGAGTTGTAAATACCTCTTTGTTTATTGTTAAATGGTTTGACATAGCCTATCTAAATTAAAAATAAGCCCATTACAGTTAAAACATGATTTTACACCTTGGTGAATTTAAAAGATATTTTATACAAAGAATAACACTTAGACAAGGATCAATTGTTAATTGTAAATTTTCCCTATTTAATTGATTTGATTGTTACACCGGCCGTTTGAGTACCCCTATGGAGGATGCTTCCAAGTTGTGATTATAACCACAAACTTCTCTTTATAAACCAGTTAAACTAACCTAACCAAACCAAGTTCTAACTACACTATTCAAAACAAAATCCTATATTTATACTTAACAAACATTATTGGCATTGGCATCTTCTGGATCATATAAGAAACTTGTCCCAAAGTATATCAAATTTACCGTGTTGGAAAAAATATCAGAATGCAAGCGTTCTATTAACTGTATTGTTGATGAAATTCAGAATGCAACTAGTCATTTAGAGCATCTAAATGGTATGATTGAGATGTTGGAAGGTATGCATTTTTCCTTGGAAATTTATGACAGCATTTAGTGTTTGAGGGAGATGGTTAAGTCTGAGAACAAAAAGCTCTTGGATTTGAAAAAACACCTTGTTGTTGCCGAGAAAGATATCAGGGTCAAGGAAAAGTGTTTGGAGATATTGGAGGAAGCGATCTACTCTAATTAAGGAAGGGGATTGGTGTGTCTTTTTGTGTTGGTCACTATGTATTTAGTCTGTTATGAATATTGTGGTTGTAGTATCTTTTGAAGTAGGTTTGATGTGTATTTATGTACTAGTATTTGGTAATCAGTTTGGTGAAAGAATGTATGATCTTTTATATCCCTTCTTGAATATTAATGTTAAAGCAAGTTGTTTTCTATAAAATTAAAATCATTGTATGGTATTTGTTTTTTTTAAACCTTGAATGTCTAGGAGTTTTGCATGTTCATAGTGAAGATATATTGTAGTAGCAGATTTGCAAAGGCTGTGTTTTGATTATGCAAAGGCTGTGTTAGGACTACTGGGCGGTAAGGGACCAAATTTGTAACTTGGAAAAATAAAGTGTGTGGACCACAAACAAAATCACACATAGTTATCACTAAGTTCAGAACCCCACCACACGACCCATCTCTTTCTCTTCAACCACCAGTTTTGGATCTACAGAAAGACATTCCTTGTCTTTTAACTGGAAATGGAAGCTAATCAAAAAGGTATGTTAGATCTTGCCCCCTCTTTAATAGCACTACTACTTTTATTTAATATTTTTGTAACATTCTAATTAGGGTTTTATTATTATTTATTGATTTATTAAATATTAAACTTAGGGTTTTCTATTTATTAAATTGATAGTATGTTTATTTAATATTGAATTGTAATTAGGGTTTTATTGTTATTCTATTATTGAATTGTAATTAGGGTTTTGTTGATCGTAATATGACAGATGATATGCCTGTCCTTGATGAAGTTGTCTTTAAAATACATAAAAACGGGTATTTTGAGCTTGATCCTCTAAGATATGTTAATGGTCTAGTTTCTAGTGTTTCTGCATTCACCTGTAATAGGGATATATTCCCGGCATGCCTAAATTGGATTTTGTCTAGTATACTTGAAAACAAATGGGCTTTGTTTTACTATTTACCAAACAAATCTCTTGAAAAAGGTTTGAAGTTAATCCATACTGATAATGATGTCCATTCATTCTTTGCTGATGTTGAACGTAGAGGTAAAATACACTTGTATGTTACTCATAAGCAACAGGCTTTAGGGAAGTTTTATTTAAAAAACATGGTT